>JAWZYU010000324.1:0-186000 GCA_038380435.1 Ryuthela nishihirai | reverse complement strand
CCTTTATTTTTCATTGCAACCCCTCAACCTAATCACCAACACCCCCAGGAGTTTGCTTAAAGACAGAGTGCTGTTGGCTAGAGTAAACTCCGATCGGTTAGAGATGCTCATCTTATACATTTGTCTTTCTCTTGATGTCTTGTACTGAGAACGTTGATGACGCATCCAAAATCCTTCCTTTGCAGTTTTATTGGCAATTTAAATCAATTCCTTGTGGAATAATTATATGCCACGTCTTGCACTTTATCTGTCATCTTGCAATTCTTTCTTTTTATTATGAATTCAAAATTCCTATTCTCTTTAACTTTCCTTAGCTCCTGTTTTCCTGCCGACTTGTTTCTTGTGTCTTCTGACATTTCCTAATACATCTTCAATTTCTTCTGTCATTGCTTTTTATTGAGCTTACGTGTTTTAATGAGACATTCTTTTCAAACGAGATGCTATCGTTTACTCAGGAAATTAATCCTTTTGCCTCGTCTTTATTAACACCGAAATTATGCCAACTACTAATGCATTCTTTATCAATAGTTAATGACCACTTTGGTCCACTTTAGTACTTTCTTCTACCGTACTTTCTACTACTTCTTTCCGCGTCTTGTGATGTGGCTCTTCCGTTCTTTCCGCTTAAAGTGATGTGGCTCTTCCATACTTTCTACTACTGCATAAAGTGATGTGACTCTTCCGTACTTTCTACTACTGCGTCAAGTGCGTTAATCTGCGTCAAGTGCGTTAATCTGCGTCAAGTGCGTTAATCTGCGTCAAGTGATGTGGCTCTTCCGTACTTTCTACTACTTCTTTAACAAATTTTTCTCCGATGATGTCTCCGATGACAAATTTTTCTTCCGTACTTTCTACTACTTCTTTAACAAATTTTTCTCCGATGATGTCTCCGATGACAAATTTTTCTTCCGTACTTTCCACTACTGCGTCAAGTGCATTAATCTGCGTCAAGTGATGTGGCTCTTCCATACTTTCTACTACTTCTTTAACAAATTTTTCTCCGATAACTGTATGAATGTCAGAACCTTTTTCTACTAGATCAGCATCTCGGATAAATTTCCCTCTAATCTTAGCGTCATTACTTCGGTCATTTAGACAAAATCGCCTCTCTTTTCATACCTTCGGCAGCACTTAACAGAACTTTTAACACTTTCTCTCTATCATTAATTATAGAATCTACTTCCTTAAGCTCATGTCTATCTAAACATTTCTCATCTATCTCCTCTATCATTTTCCTCTTATCACTACCATTTACATAATACTCCACGTTACTGTCTTTATATTTACAACCTAATTCCTTAATATTTACATTCCTGATCTTACATAAGTTCTCAGTTAAATTTTCACTTTCCATTAACTTCCTCTGATTTATCTTTATCTAATAGCTGTATGCTATCTGTTACCTCAGAATTATATCTATCACCTATTTGGTTCATATCTGGCATTACTTGGCTAGTTTCTTCCGCCCTTTCAATACAGACATTAACCTTTTTTTCAACATTAGAATCCTTATCTGCCTGATAATTATTTTTACCATCACATTCAAACACTTTATCCAACTGAAATTTACTCCTACTTTCAAAATTAACTATCCTTTCTATCGGAAGATCACACTTTATATCAGGACCGTTTATTCTAACTACTTTACCATGCTTCTTTACCACAGATATAGTCATCTAATAAAATTGCATCCTATCTTTAACTGCAGATTGACACAAAGTTTCCATCTGATAATTATCGCGATCTTCGGATTTACCTGGATCTCCAATTAGATAGTTAATCGCAGTTGCAAAACTATCCTTATCCTTTACAAACAGTCTCCTGATTCTAAGTAATCATTTTTGCTTTGCTAAGATCACAACCAATATCACCTTTTTCACCAAAAACTGTACTTGCGCCTACATTAATTGTACACTCTTCACAATTAATTTTATTATACTTGTTAATTACAGTTAAATAATCAACACTCTACTAGGTAATTTACTATCTAAATCTATATTATGCTCATTTTTCTCACATTTAATTTCATTACTATCTACATTATTATTTACTTTGCTCTCAATTAAATCACTAGACTCTAAACCTCTTTCTCTGATATTAATACTCTTACTATCATATTTCTCCTTATCAGGTACATTACATAATATTTCACACCTCTCATCTAGAAAAATATTTTCTTCACTAAATTTAGCCACATTCTTCTCCACCTTAAATTTACTCGCACTATGTGCACCATTTGCTACACCTTTTCTTGTTATGTACCTCAAATTTAACTTTATCCTTAACGTTTTCAGCCAACTCCTCTAGAGCGACGAAATAATTCGAAATGATTAACATATCAGCACTCAATTCATCCACCATCACATACAAAATTTCACACTTTCCTCCATATACTCCTGTCTGATTTCCATCAGTAGCCCATTTAAGAGGAACAGTGATTATGGAGCCCTCAATCGTCCTCCAAAAGCATTAACTAATGAAATCTTTGCCTCCGACTCCTTATATTGCTCTGGGACTAAAGAACCTTTTATGACAGAAACTTGAGCCCCCAAATCCACAATAGCATTAAACATTTTAACTTCACACTGAATGCGAACCATCGTTAAAGGCTCTATGCCTTGACAAAGACCTCTCCATTTCCACCTTTATGCATTGCAATCTTCCAGTCTTGCTTCTGATTCTATTGTCATAAACTGGTTCTCAACTTTTACAATAATGACCCAGCTCCTTTCTGCTGGCTCTGACTCATCAGAGTTTGCATTAAACGCTCTGGCCTCTTTCATGTTCTTGCTACATTGCTTAGCAAGATGTCCTTTGTGGTTACAGATAAAGCATGCTCGGGAAGAAAAGCTCTTATTACGTTTTGTTTTTAAATTACTACTTTTCTTTTCTGCCAATTTATTTTGCGAGTTCCAATTTTGTCCTAAAGTTCTTTGATTAAAATTTAATTTTGTAGCTCACTGGCCGAATCAGTGTTCCCTATTTTCATATTTTAATTTTTTACGAGAATTAATCTTGCATGTTCTTTGTGCCTGAAGAAAGTTCTCAGCAATTTCGGCAATTTCGTGGCAATTTTTTCACTACCAATTCTCCTGCAACGTGATATGATTTTTCACAACTGCTGGTAGTAGGTCTTTAACTTTGTCCACAAACATCAAATCTTTTAATTTTTGGAAATCATCCACTTCCTGACTCTTCAAATAATAATACAAGTAACTCTTCATTCGAGATGAAAACTGAATACAGATTTCCGTAGAGAACTTAAACATAGAATTGAATTTCCTTTTATACTCCAACGGAGTCGATTGACTGTCTTTTAACACGGCAGATTTAATTTTTTCAGTCTTAAATTTCCTCAACAGAGTAAAAATGTTTCGCTCTTTCCCCTAGCAGAGGATACAGTAGCATTCCTTGCAAGTCATCCATTAGGTCATACTGTGTAAACAATTTCTCTATTGTCTCGAAATAAGCTGGTAGTTCCTCCGCTTTTTTTGGTAAGGGATAATTATTAGGGTTCAGAATCTTCTGAAGTCTTTTTAATTTCAGATCTCCCGAATTCACTGAACTTTCACTTCCTTGGCTGCCATTATTTACCCTTTCTATTCTTAATCTTCTCTCTTCTATATCTAATCGCCTAAGTTATATTTTTCTATCTCTTTCTTTTTCCTCTCTTCCATATTCCATTTCTAATCTTCTTTCTTCCCTATCTCTTTCTTTTTCCTCTCTTCTATATTTCATTTCTAATCTTCTTTCTTCATATCTCTTTCTTCTTTTTCTCTTTTGTATTCAATTTCCAATCTTCTTTCTTTCCTATCTCTTTCCTCCTTCTCTCTTCACCACTTCATCTCATATTCCATCTCTGAGACTGATTTCGGACCTGAATCATTCATTTCGACAGGATTCGAACCACATCCGCTAGCACAGTGTTCTACTTCAACATCTTATCAATCCTGTCAATTTCTCTAACATCCCCACTTTCCCCAGTTTCAATGTGTCTGGTTAAAACAACGCTCTGGTAATGTTTAGTTCCACCCTTGGTTTTGTCACGACTCCTAAACATCATTGGCAATTCAAAAATGTCTAAAAGTAAAAAAAAGCAGACCTTTCCTTCCCGCGAAGATTGGCTCTGCTCACTTGCCTGCAGTACCTGGAGTCTCCTTCCAAAACAAGGAACCTCTTCGACAGCAACGAAACTTGGCACAAGGAACCCCAGCGAAGATATCGATGACATAGTACTTGGGGAAAATTGCACTCTGTAGAACACTGAACTTGATGCTGCTTAGCCCACTGAACTGCTTGCAGATTACTTTCACGGAATCACTGACACAGAATCATGGAGCCTTCTAAATTTCTTGCACTTTTTCCTCTTTCTCACAGTGGAAATTTTTTTACACTTTTTCTTTTAGCACAATCGAAATTTTCTTCGGCACATGAACGGTAATCTTGTAGCGACTGCACCATATGTTGTAGTGGTGGTGTAAGGACGCAGTTTCTTACTTCGTCATTTATAATTACTTATGCAGACTGAACTGCGCCAAATGTCATGTTGGGACAGATGTTGGGCCTCGCTGCTTTGCTACTGCAAAGTTCATACCAAGAGGGGGAAGTCTGCACTTCACAGACTCTCTTTACAGACCTCAGACTCAGTGAGAGGATATTTAATTTTTAATCCTGATTCACATAGAACCGTACCTTGGTTCACACAAAACCGAATCCTCTCCTTAAGGGTTTCGTTGTTGATAAAGAGCTACACCAGCTCACGCTCATGGCAAACGTTCTTCCTGTTTTTCAATGGCGCTTAGTCTGACCCTCATTGTTTTCGCGCTTCTCGCCACGCTCAAATTAGGCCTTCAGTCTAATCTAATGTCAAAAAGCAGAAAATAAACCTAAATAAATAAACTAGAAAATAAATATCAATGCAACCCAGCTTGTTCTTTAATATGCATTGGGTATAACTCTTCAGGACTCCACCGCGTAATGTCCAATCTGACGAACGGCAACTTTTTAAAAGCTAATTGTTGTCCTTTTTCTCACCAAGGAAGTATTTACGGAAATAAATTTCACCCCTGGCTCAACTGGTACTCGAACCTAGGTACTGCAGCTTACGAGTTTGACAAGCTAACGACTTAGCCAACTTCCATCTATGATTATGAGGTATCCTAAAACGGATGTAGTTTCAATGTTCCCAAATAAATCCGATACAGAGGTGTTTCCACTCGCCCTTTGCTTGAGAAAAATATTTGATTAAAGGTGTAACGCAGATTATCAGAAGAGCTTCAAAGATTAATTATGAATAATAATTTTAAATTGATTAATTATGGATAATAATTTTGGATTGATTAATTATGGTTAGTGTGCTTTGCTTACTGATAAAAGGGACCTGGGTTCGAGCCCCGGGTAAGGCATGGATGATTGTGTCATTTTTCTGCTGAGGTCCTGCCATCCTCACGACCTTCTACTATGGCATATAAACTGATAGGCTCCTGTCAGACAACCCCTGTGACAAGCAGCTGCTTGAGGGGGTATTTATTTCATCATCATCATCATCATCATCATCATCATCATCATCATCATCATCATCATCATCATCATCATCATCATCATCATCATCATCATCATCATCATCATCAAGCAGCCATGGGCTATGGAGGTCCAACCAGACCATGCAATTTAGTTCTCCAAGCAAGTCTATCCTGAGCTACCTCTAACGTATCTGGCCACTGCACACCAATTCTAACAAGGTCCTATTTGACTTTGTCTGCCCACCGCATTCTAGGTCTCCCCTTCTTTCTGAGGCCTTTAGGCATACTGTTCATAACCCTATTCGCCAATCTATAATTATTCATACGGGCAACATGGCCAAACCAACGGAGTCTCTCTCTGCACAATATGCTGCTTAAAGGAGGTTGCAAACTCCTTTGCCTAATCTCATCATTAGTTACAAAGTTGAACCACCTAATGCCCAAGATACTGCGAAAGCATCTGGAATCAAAAGCATCTAGTTTCCTGTTATCTTGTTTACAAAGTGTCCAAGTTTCACTACCATAACTAACCCTAGAAAGAACCAAACTATTATACAGTCTAATTTCAGTCTTTAGGTGTATACGCCTATTTCTCCACACTCTCCATAGGTTCTTAAAAGTCCCGGCAGCAATCCCTATTCATCTGTTAATCTCATGCCGCACATCACCATTATCTGTTACATAGCTCCCAAGATAATTAAACTGTGACACCTGCTCAAGACTGCAACCATTCAGATTAATTGAATCACAGCCTGCCTGACCAATTTTCATCACTTTAGTTTTCTCTCTGTTTATAACCAAACCTTCTCTACTACCAGTCTCATCAACAGCTCGAATGAAAGAGTTCATCTCATCAACATCATTTTCCAAAAGGGCTAAATCATCAGCATAATCTAAATCAGAAATTTTCGTATCTCCAGTCCATTTAAGGCCAAAATTTTCCATAACATAATCAATAACCAAACTAAAGAGAAAAGGAGAAAAAAATGCACCCTTGTCGAACACCAGAAGTAATGCTAACCAATTGCTACAAGCCTTACCAACTCTCACACACGACTCAGTGTTATTATAGAGAGCTTTCATTATGTTAACTAACTTGTCTGGTACACCATATGATCTCAGATTCAACCACAAATTATGATGATCAACAGAGTCGAAAGCCTTTTTGAAATCAACAAAGTTAGCAACCAAAGGTTTCTGAAACTCTAAACATTTCTCAAGAATCTGCCTAAGTGAAAATATCTGATCCACACATCCCCTACCACTTCTGAATCCACATTGCTCATCACGCAATTGACTGTCAACCAGATTCTTAATTCTATTAAGCACAATCATAGAAAGAACTTTACCTGGAACAGAGAGTAGGCTGATACCCCTATAGTTATCACAAAAACTGCCAAAACCTTTTTTGAAAATAGGGATAACAATAGCTCTGGTAAAATCATTAGGAACCATGCCTTTATCATAAAAGATATTCAGCATTTCAGTCATCCAAGTGGTAACCGAAACATTCTCAGCTCTAAGCATTTCTGTAGTAATTTCATATACCCCTGGGGATTTATGAAGACTAAGTTTAGAAATAGCCAAAATAACTTCAGACTGTGTTATAGGGCCAATATTAAAGTCACAAATGCATCTATAATCATTGCAAACAATGGGAGCAGAACTAACTACATTGTTTAGAACATCACTGAAATGCTCAGCCCACCTAGCCATGACAGAATCCTCCCCTTCTATAACCTTACCTTGTTTATCCTTCAATCCTTGTATACCTGTCAGTTTTCTACCACACAAAACATTGACTATCTGGTACAGCTCTCTGCTGTTGTGCTGTCTAACTGCTTCCTCGGCTTTGTCAGTCAAGCCATCAAGCCAAAAATTCTTATCAGCAGCTAACTGATCCTTTACAAGTTTATTAAGCTCTCTGTAGCACCTTCTATTAGGACTAGTAGGGAGTTGATCAAGGACATTCCTACAGTTCTTTCTTTCTGAAATAATTTTCTCACTCAAATAATTTTGCATTTTCCACTCTTTTTTTTCCTAAAAGAGTATTGTTATTTTCAAGAAAAACCTGTTTAAAATGGTCCCATTCTTCTTGAACTTCAGTAGTAATCAAACCATGACTGTCATAATGACTAAGTAACCTATCATGGTAAGCTTTGGCTGTAAATGGATCTTTCAGAGCTTCAGTATTAAAAGTAAATTTTTTAAACCCAGCACAACACTTTTTAAGTTTAAGTTGCAACACACTTTTAACAAGGTAATGGTCAGATCCAATTACAGCGCCCCTATATGCCCTGGTATTCTTAACAGAACTAGCCCATTTGCTGCTAATTAATATGTAATCAATCATATTCTAATGCAGGTGAAACCCATGTGTACTTATGTATGTCGCGGTGTTTGTAATAAGTGTTAGTTATTCTGAATCCATTGAGTTTACTTACTTGTAGGAGACGTTGCCCATTGCAATTGCAGCTACCAATACCAAAAGGGCCTATTACTCTTCCCCAAAGGTCAGAGTCAGTACCAACTTTGGCATTTAAGTCACCTAGAACAAGGGTAATATCTCCTTTCTTGACAGAATTCAAAATATCCTGAAGTTGTCCATAAAACCTATCCTTCTCATCCTCATCGGCATCCTCAGTGGGGGCTTAACAGCAGATAACATCCAAGTTTTTAATGCTTGTCTGAAATTTTGCTGTAAGAAACCTTTCATTAATGCACTCATATCCTAGAAGAGCATCACTAGCGTGTCTGCTGAGAAGCAGACCCACGCCTTGGTGGTGCTTATTGTCGTCCCTCCCTGAAAAGAGAAATTTAAGATTATTTTTAAGAATCTGACCTTTATCTGTCCATCTGGTCTCTTGCAAGCCGAGAATATCTAAATTATAATGGTGGAAATCTTGTGTGAGGATATCAAGAGAAAAAGTTCTGTGCAGAGTCCTCACATTCCAGCTACCTATGGAGAGAAAATGGTTAGTTGGACGTTTAAAGAAACTATGTTTATTGAGAGAGGGAATGCCGACAATATCAAACAGCCCCCTAATCGCAGACATGGGGCAAAGACCCGTTCCCCTACCACTAAAGGCTGAAGCCATCTACACTGGAAGACTTCCTCCAATGTAGAATTTGACGATGCCAATAGAAGCAAAGAGTTCAGGTGCCTGCGATGACTTTTGCTCAGGATTATCCACCAGCTGATAAACATATCCTGTGAATCTATTCACTTGGGGCTGTCAACCCACAAACAAAGAGAAAACACAGCGGAAGATTTTCCCTCCACAGAAGTCCATCAGTGCAGCAAAATCAGGATCCATAATCAAGCTCAGAGCCATATATCTGTCCAGTCCAGTGTGTTTATATGGTCAGCACCAGGACCCTGTGTGGGTGACCACTCCTGAGCAGGGTAGAAAAAAGAAAAGTAGCCATAGTTGTCCAGATAAGTAGGCCACACTAATCTGGCAGCCCTCCCCTTCCGTTCACTCCCACAAGAGAGTATCTCTTTTGAAAGGTTAGGAACCAATAAATGATTGAAAATTTCTGCTCGTTTTTGTTCACATGTTGGCCCTTTTTTCCCAGTGTGTTGGTTTCATCATGTTGTCCATATGGATAATTTTAGATTAGGGAATAGAATTATGACCAGTGTACTTAAAGGCTTCAGAAAAAGAGGGAGACCTAGGGTGTGGTGGACAGATCATATCAAAACACGACCCTGTTAGTATTGCTCTAAAATGACCAGATGCAGCAGATGTCAGTCACGAAAAATACGTTGGGAGAACTAAATTGCCTAATCTGGTTGGAGCATTAATTATTATTGTTATTAAATTCGTACCTCTCCAACAATCCTTAATTATTCTTCCAGCGTCTACCGACGACTGTTTGGCGCTCAGTGCAAACCGCCTTTCTCCAAAACTAATTCCGCATAAATGAAAATAAGGCTTAAATGTATTGACCGCGCTATTCCGAAAAGTTACTTGCCCAAAGGTCTGACAGGAGCTTGTCAGTTTGGCCAGCCTCTAACTATACAGGACCTCTAGTTACTGCCAAAGAATACTTACTGTTTGCTTACTGTGGCTTCCTCTTCTCTATATAGAGCGAAGGACAGGAGAGTCATATCCATTTAACCTTAGATAACATTGTGGATGGTCTTAATATGACGGTTCCATGTGTAAAACCAGCTGTTCAATAGATTTCCTTCCCGATACTCTTTGAGCCTTGTTATCTTTTTATTTTTCCAATTGTAAGGGAAAAAACGTTACATCTCAAGAGTAAAAGCACCCAACCTTTTCGAAATAATAAGAAATTATTAATCATAAATTGGCAATATCCCAGATATTTAATTTTGTTTACCCGTAACCGCATTGTTTACGTTCAGCACTGCTCTGTACATCATATAATATGTTTCAATACCATGTGATTTAATTGGGTGATTTTTGCAGTGTTTGCATAATTGAAAAGAAAAGGTAAGAGTTTAAAGTAATACTATGATTTTGGGAAAAATAGTGTATGCACACTCTGATAATCATTGTTGTTTCTGTTTCATATACTTGTGCACTACTAGTATTAGTGTTGTGATCATATACTTGTGCAATACTAGCATTAGTGTTGTGATCATATACTTGTGCAATACTAGCATTAGTGTTGTGATCATTTTATATGAAATCTCGGTAGACAAGTAAGGGTACAGACAATGAATCACAGGTCCGTTTGTGGTCCACTAGTTTTATACAAGATATGGCGCTGCCTAGGAAATGTATGACATCAAATCGTAAACTATGAGGTAGATACGTAACGTTAGAGTAACTGGGTTGTAGGTGGCCTGAGGTTCTATGATTCGTGACTTTTGGCTGGGAAATGTGAAGTCACATTTCCTGTATGAGATTTGACGTGAATGTGATGTTTATCTTTAGAACATCTCTGAAATGGTCAGCCCACCTAGTCATGATGGTATCCAGTTATTCTGCAGTTTAGGTTACTGTGGAAATTATAGGTTCCAGTTTAGACAATGTCTTTTTCCCAGTTAACAGGGGTGGCTCAGTCAGTAGTGCGCCAGGCTCATAATCTGTAGTTCCCAGGTTCGAGTCCCAGCTGGGTCAGCGTTGAGATTTATCTCCACAAAATTCCCGCCCTGCCCACCGTCAGTAGGGGAGACCGATGGGCTTGGAAAGGCACCGTCCATCGGATGGGACGTTAAGCCGTGGTCCCGTGTCCGGGAGAGCCATACCCTGTGCACGTTAAAGAACACGCTGGATGGCCTTGACGGGAGGCTACCATCTGTCTCCCAACAGCTGTTCCAATGGGTCCCCTCCCCCAACCTTCTCTGAGCCTTCGGGGTCCATGTGACCTGGCCAATTAGCCCATGGTGTGCAAAAAAGTGCCCCTCAGAGGTAAAACAACCCAACTCAGTTAACAGGCTTCACTGCAATGCCACACTGCACTATAGCCACCCTCACTGGCTTAGCTTAGTAATTTCTTTCCCTTCTACTACTATCTATTATCATAAATTTATATACTAGTAGTGTACTGTGTAACGCTCCAAAACAATTGCAAAATGCTTAAAATTTTATGCTCCGGATAGCTTAGACGGGCGCCAGGCAATAATTAACAAATTGCCAAAATGTAAAATAAGTTGATTTAGGGTTCAAATGCCAGCGAGCGTTCATAAGTAAGAGTCAAAAATGATTCTTAACAAAATGAGAGTTAATGTAAAAAAGATCCTAAATTAGCGTTGCTCAAGATAAAAAACTATAGACTCAAAAGTTTATAACAAAACAAAATAGATTTATTTCCAAAATAACTAACTCACCAAGACATCAATAAAAAACATCTCTTGTGCTACACGCACGGTGCTACGCACCTTACTACATCTCTCTGCTCTCTCTACAACTCTGCTCTCAAGTGACTTCAAGTGCTCTACTCTCTAGTGCTCAAGTGCCTCGCAGGTCACGGTTTTGACAATGGGCCGGCGCATGCCGGGAAAGACATTTGCATACAATGACGAAGGACGCAAGCTATGACGCAAGAGGGGGCGTGTCCTTGGCACGTGCTTTAACGGTTACGGTCGGAAGTTCGGAGTTGCGCATACGCAACTCCTAGAAACTTGAAAACGAGTGCTGTGATGCCGAAAAGGAAATAAAAATCCCCAAAATGATAAATATAACGTAAATTAAACAAAAACTGGTTAAGGTAAAGCAAAAGTGAACGATGGGGCATCACAACTGGTAAAAATGCAAATGGCCACATTTGTTCAAAGTTATCAAACCAATGCTTATTGATACCTGTGCAATGCAGGTCTGCATTTAGACTTTGGTTATTTTGCAACTTTGTTAACTAGGAAAGGACATAGCCTAAACTGGAACCTATAGTTTCCACAGTAACCCAAGCTACTAAATAATCCAGTATCTTAATCTTTAATAACTTACCATGTTTATCTCTAAATCCCTGTGTGCCAGTCTGTTTTTTTCCAGACAGAATGTAACTAAGTTCCACAGATGCACTGCTGTGTGATTTTTGACAATTTTTCTAAAACATACTGGGGTCGCAGTGTACTTTAGTCCTTGGATGCCATTTTTTTTATGCATTGTAACAAACAGTCCTTTTCAATGATTTCCACAACCTCCTAGACCTAACCTGAACATTGATTTCTAGGGAAAAAATTGCTTTTTTCATTACCATAGTAATAGTAACTTGAATTTGCATTGAACAACCATGGTAATGGTATGTTACATTCGATGCAAATGCAATAATAAAAAAAAAATCCAAATTTCCTCACAACCAAAAATTACTAAAAAATAAAATTGTAGATATAAAAAAAAACATAAACAGACAAACCAAGTTAATACAACAGAACAATTGTGTTCCTGCATACTACAAATTGTTCCAATCTACCCCCTCCTCTTTTCCCAATATTTAAAACACCCCATAAATACATTTACCAAAACTAAATTGGGGGGCAGGGGAAGTAGTGCACATCATGGCCCTCGGGGATACTATTTTGTTTTTACACAATGTAACTGACAGGCTCCTGTCAGATCTCTGTGGCAAGCAGCTGCTTGAGGGGGTATTTTTATAACAAAACAGCACTTTTCGATTATTTGCTCAATCCCAGGACCCTAACCCAAACAGGGGTTTCTAGAAAAATGATTGTTTTTCATTACCATAGTAATGAAAACCAAGTTAATGTCAAATGCAACGTACCATAACCATGGTAAAGGCAAATTGCGTTTTAAACAAAACTAAAAAAAAACGAAATCCCCCAATCAAAAAAAAAATAGACCTCCTAACTGTCAACTACAGGAAAAAATCTCGTAAAACTATCAAATCCAACATGCATTAACAAAACACAATTGTCTGCCCACATACAGTAAAGACTTTATTATTTATTTCCATTTTAGTGCAATATAAAAAGAAACAGTGGCACCTGAGGTCATAGATGGTGCCAATGGTAGGCACTGAAATCATTGGTGAAGAGTTTAAAGTTTTAAAATTAGTGGAAAAAAGATGAGCTGACATTAGTTCAATGGCAGAATACTCTGGTATGTTTCTGGAGAGATGCAGGTTCAAGTGCCTTATGTCGGTGAATTTTTTCTACAAAATGTTTCTTGATATATTGATGTTAAGAAGTCAACAGGTAATGCTGTGATTGTCATCTATGTTTAAGCCACTTCCACCATTACCTCTTTCCATTCCCCCCCCCCCCCCACACACTGTTTGAAACGCTCTAAACTTACTACCATCAAAAATTAAACCACTTAAACACCACAAAAATATAAAATTAAAAATGGCAGTAGTACAGATAATGGTTCTCGGCTGCCATCTTTTATTTGACGCAACATAACAAAACGGTCCTTTTTGACAGTTCCCACAACACCCCAGGCCCTAACACCAAACAGGGGTTTCTAGAAAAAAGATTGTTGTTTTTGTTACCATAATAACAAAAAACCCAAGTTGATGTCAAATGCAACACACCATAACCATAGTAACAGAAAATTGCATTTTGAACAAACGTAAAAAAAATTAAATTACCCCAAACAAAAAATTCCTAACTGTCAACTACAGAGAAAAAAAACCTAATAAAACTGCCAAATCCAGCATAAATAAAATGGTTGCCTTCCCACATACAGTAAACCACTTCCATCTCCCCCCCCCCCCCCTTTCAAAACACAATAAACCTACTAACATCAAAAACTAAACCACTTAAGCACAATAAAAACATTAACTTAAATAAACAAAAACTAAACAAATACTACTCACCACAGCCCCTGGTTCACGCTACTTCATCACGCACATGGGGTGGATACAGATGTTTAATGCCCTCCACAAAACTCAGAAACAGGTCCGACTGATGACGCAGCTGCTTCCTATACATGAATTCAGCCAGATAGCTGCCAAACATATCGTCTGCACAGCCTCTAGTCATCTCATATTTTGCATGCCGCCACATTCCTTCCACAGTGTTGGTGTGGACCCCTGTCTCATAGTCAACGAACGAAACAGAGTGGTTGACTGTGAGGTGGACGAAACCCTCCTCACTCAAACAGTTATATGATCACCAGCAATCTGAATAAATCGTGGACCCAGGTAAAATTTTCTCCTTGATAACAGCAAGCAAGGAGTCGATAGAGTGGTCAGGAACAACAGCAAGAAAACACTTATCGGAGTCCCTTTCCACCCCATCGAACACCCAATGACCTTCCCAGTACCTATCCTGGTGGTATTGTTGGTTCCTTACTTGCTCTCAGCAATCTCAAAAATAGTACCAGGCCCACCAGTCGGCTGTAACCTGGCAACCACAACAACCATTGCTACTTCTCAACAAAAAGAGTACCAATTTAATATTGTGTGCTGAGATTCTATTCTGAGTTCTATTTCAGCAATCCTTTGAGAATAATCAAATGCCCACATGGGCATCAATTTTGCAATCTGTTCTACGACAGATGGTACCTCTCAAACCACAAGCTCTTCCGAATACTTCTTCTAGTATCATGCTGGATTCCGCCAATCCTTTTCCTGCAGACCACCTGAAACTATCATTGGTGGTATCAGTCAGTCACCATGGCCTTATGATATTTAGAGTGCTCGTACCCTGCTGCTATTAATCCAATATTCTGTAAATATGCAATACTATCCATAGTAGATTTTTTAAACAGCAGGATAAAATTCTGTAAGACCATTCTGCTGCTGCACCTGCACTCCAGGAAGCCATTTCACCTATAATTACTAAAACCACCTCAAATTCCATATTTATAACGAAACCACCACCACAATGAAAATACCTATATGCAAATTACCCACCTCATATGCAACAACATAAAAACAAATATGGTGACAATTCACATTATCACAACAAAATATAATTATCAGAAAACTGCAAAAAATACATATAAAAACTATTCTCCCTTAACATATACTGACCCACCTCAATTCCATGAAAGTAACCTTACAAACAATAAATTAAAAAAAAAAAAATTGGAAACAATGCACCACCAATCTGAATTATAAAAACCCTGAAACTAAATATTCTCATCTGAGACAACACATAGCAAAAAACATGAAAATTGGAAACAGTGCACTGCCAATTGAAGCATAAAAAAAACACTGAAACTAAATAATGTCATCGAGAGACAACACATATAAAAAAATGCGAAAATCGGAAACTGTGCACCACCGATCCAAATTATAAAAAAGCTCCCGGAACTAAATGTCATCGAAGACAACAGATACCAAAAAACCATGAAAATCGAAAACGGTGCACCACCAATCTGAATTATAAAAAGTCCCCAAAACTAAATAATCTCATCAGAGACAGCACATACGAAAAAACATGAAAATCGGAGACATGCACTGCCGATCAAATTATAAAAAAAACTCTGAAACTAAATATCATCAGACACAACATATACCAAAAAATATGAAAATCAGAAACAGTGCACCACTGATCCTAATTGTAAAAAGCCTTTGAAACTAAATGTCTTCGGAGACAACACACATACCAAAAACCATGAAAATCGGAAACAGTGCACCACCGATCTGAATTATAAGAAAAGCCCCCGAAACTAAATAATGTTATCGGAGACAACACATACCAAAAAACATGAAAATTGGAAAAAATACACCGCTGATTGATTTATAAAAAAAAGCCCCCAAAACCAAATAATCTCATCAGAGACAACAAAATAAATCATATACCCCCACATCATATAGTTCAAAGAACCCTTTCCTAAATTACTCATTCATTTTCCTGACTCCATCAAAAACTGCCATTTTTCCACACTGATAATTCTACAATACCCAAAATTTGTACATAAAAAAAAAAGCACCGAATGCTTCCAGATATTAACAATAAATCACATTAGTAGCTTTGAAAGATACATTAATTTTGTTAAATATTTATGAATCATTAATAATACACTAATAATTACTATATGAAACTACTAATAATCACTCAATTCATCTGAAACTACTATAATGAAATACATGTGTTCATTAATACCACTATGTTCAGTCCCACATGCAAACATTTCCAACATACTTTCTCCCAAACATACTCCCCCCCCCCTACTACAGTAGAATCCCCTGAAAACTCACTGTACATTGTTCACCAAAAACTATTCTCCTAAAACCCTAACACCCCATAAAAAAGTTCTCATTTTTACCATTTAATTTCTCCACATTCTAAACTTTTGCCATTTTCTTCCACACTCAAAACAAAACACATTCTAAACACAAGAAAAGATTAAAAATAATTCTAACTGGTTCTAACCACCCCTCCCTTCTCCTTCAAATACCCCTCACTGCAAACAACTTAAAAAAAGAAACATTTCCCCATACACATAGCCACAAAAAGCTACAGAACACTCACTTCCAAAGGACATGGCAACAACTTTACAAAACAGTTGACTAACATTTTGAACAACAATCCTCCAAATATTAAATAACTTGAATTCTCAAATTTCTTAAGTAAGTTATTATTTACCATATTTTAACCAAATAAAAAAAATAGGTAGATATTAATTACCCCTATTCTGCGTATCGCTAAAAAAATCCCTCATTAAATATATATTATGCATATCCACTTACCTGTGACTGTATAACAGCATCTTAATCCAAGGAGTTATCCAGAAAAAATGGTGAAAAAAAGCAAACATAATGTCACATTCATGTCAAATTACACGACATGTGACTTCACGTTAGCTACCTAAAAGAAACAAATCAAAGAACCATAGGCCACCAACAACCCACAGTTACATTTCTATGTCATACTTTACACTCCGACATCATATGTTTTTTGAGCAATGTAATCTGTTGGCTGAGGACTATTAACAATACACTGACCAGAGAGGGGATGGCTCAGTCGGTAGCACAGCAGGTTTGTAATCTACAGTTCCCAGGTTTGAGTCCCAGCTAGAACAGCATTGAGATTTATATCTGCAAAACTCCCCACCCTGTCCGTGGTCAAACTAAATTGGGGAACAGATGACTCAGTCAGTAGTGCAGCAGGTTGTAATCTGCAGTTCCCAGGTTTAAGTCCCAGCTGGGCCAGCATTGAGATTTATCTCAGCAAAACTTCCTGCCCTGCCCATGGTCAGTAGGGGACACCAATGGGCTTGGAAATGTTCCTGTCTGTCAGATGGGATATTAAGCCATGATCCTGTGTGTGAGAGAACCATACCCTGTGCATGTTAAAGAACACACTGGATGGCCTTAATAGGAGGCTACCATCTGTCTCCAAACAGCTATCCAATGGGTCCCCTCCCCCAACCTTCTCTGAGCATTTGGGGTCCTGGTGACCTGGCCATTTAGCCCATCGCATGTAAAAAGTGCCACTCAGAAGTGAAAAAAAAAACACTAAAAACCGAAAACTAAATACCTTAAACATGTCACACACACAAAAATTAACATAAATAAATCACCAGAATTGATCTAATCAAGGACAAATCTTAAAAACAAGAAAATCGGAAACAATGCACTGCTGATCTGCATTACTAAAAGCCCCCAAAACTAAATAATCTCACCAGAGACAATACATAACAAAAAACAAGAAAATTGAAAACAAGGCACTGCCAATTTAAATTACAAAATAGTCCCAAAACTAAAATCATCAGAGACAACATGTATCAAAATATAATCTCATCAGAGACAACATATATAAAAAAAAAAGAAAATCAGAAACAAAGCACCACCGATCCGAATTATTAAAAAAGTCCCTGAAACTAAATAATCTCATCAGAAACAACACATCAAAAAGGAGCAATTATAGAACCATAGGTACCAACAACCCACAGTTACACTAATGTTATGTTCCTGTAACATCATACATTTCCTGAGCAGCACCATCTCTTGGCTGAGGATTGTGAAAAGCCTCCTGGTGAAAACTGGGTTTGTTTACTATAATGTTGTTTTATTAACAGTAATTTTCAACGACATCACTTACCAATTGATCAATATTGGCTTTGGAATTTCATCAACTTTCTGTTTATGCTTAGTATTTATTATAGTATGTCTGTACAAGTCTGTGAGACCAAGATGTGTGCTTTTATAGTAATTTTTTAAATAGGATCAGTAATTTTTTTCTAGTGATATTTTTACATGCAAATATTAATTTCAAATATTTATTTTGTATAATTTTGAATGTATGTTAATACTAGCAGGTTTACCTGGCATTACTCAGCAATTTTACCGTTTGCCCCACGGTGAGAACCCCTACTTTAAAGGATTTCAGGTCTGAAATCCTTTAAAGTAGGGGTTCTCACCGTGGGGCAAACAGTAAAATTTTTTGAGGTACACTGTGAGAGCTCAAAAGTCGCTAGATATATGTTATATATGCATGTTTTATTTTATTCCCATTGTTATACTATAACTATAGTTTTGTTTATCTATACAAGGGGTATACCAGTTACATACACATTTCCAGGGGGTACATGAAGCATAAAATGTTGAGAACCCTGTTCTAAAGTATTAGCCTATAAATTACCACTTTGAAGTCAATTTAAATTTTAGAGGAAAAATTGCCTTGAACCGGGTGGGATATGAACCCATAACCTTCTGAACATGTCAGATGCTCTAGACCACTGAGCTACCGGCTAAGATTAAGATCTCCTCTAATTGATGATAGCAACCATTTCAATCTACTTCCTGTGTAGGGAGTGTTCAGACAATTTTTGCCATATGTGGCAGGCACATGCTATATAGATGGAAAGTATTTCCTTACAAGTAATACAGTTGATAAATAAAAATTAAACTTGATATACTTGGTAGTAGCCTATAAATTGCCACTTTGAAGTCGATTTAAAATTTCCTCTAATTTTCCTCTAAAATTTAAATTGACTTCAAAGTGGTAATTTATAGGCTAATACCAAGTATGTCGAGTTTAATTATTATTTATGCTCTAAAGTGTATAGTAGATGGCACTCCTTATGTCTCAAGCTTTCATTTGGCATAAAACATTATGATCACTGAACCCCTACTACTGCCCCTGGTAAAATTTTTATCCAATTTTTCAATTCCCTTTTGAAATCACTTAAAAAAATCTGCACTTTGGTTTCTAATCATAATTCATTAAATAACTTCGAAGCTAAATGTATATACACTGCTGACCATTAAAAGTGCAACACCAGGGCGAACTCATCAGATTGTCCCGAAATATGCAAGATGGATAGCCCATGGGAGAACATAAATGATTCAAAGTGCAGCACATATGCACATCATGTCTGACAGTAATGCCCCCTGGAAGTAGTATAAGAGGAGATTACAAAGAGCTGGTGTAAAGTACTGAAATTGTATTTGCTCACCGTTCTTGCACATTAAAGGATCAAGTATGCCCTGTCGAAGAACACAGCATCCATAAGACCAGGTTTCTGGCTTTGATTGAGGAATAATTGTGGGATTATGGGAAGGTGGCAGAAAATACAGAAGGGGCTTGAATAGACAAAATGTGAGAGGAGATATGACTCTAGATTTTATCAATTCTGATGATTTAATATTATTAAATGATTTAGATACACCAGCTACTTTTCATGGCCCCAGAGGCCAGAGCTGGATTGACTTGACCCAGGCTACACCACAGACAATACCACTGATCCAGGGTTGGCATGTTAGTGATAAGATCACTGACAGTGATCACAGCTATTTAACATTCCTTGTGGGTGGCAAAACACTGACTGGTGCAAGCTCGTGTGCTGTGTAGTGCCGGACCTGACTAAGATCCGCCAGCTCATTACCAGCATTAACGACAGTGACTCTGTGGACAACATTGTCAGAGAAATAACCAAGTGTATAAGCTCTGATTGTGAGAAAACCTTTGGGTTCAAGGAAAAGCTCTCAAAAAGAAAGTCTGTTCCCTGGTGGACACCAGAGCTTGGTATTAAAAGAAAGTGGGCCCGAGCTCTTAGACGGAAATATCAAAAGTGCTGCAATGGGGATAGAAGTTCCAGAGAAGAGATGTATAAGAAGGCACAGGCAGAGTACAAGCTTGCAATCCACCAAACCCAGTTAGCCTCTTGGCAAAAATTCTGGAGTGAGCTTACTGCACAGAACCCTTTTACTCTGCAGTACAAGCTGGCAGCAGGGAAAGACCTAACACCCCTGGATATCGAGTACATACGCAAAGAATATGGGTCCAGGACCACCTCTTTTTGTGAAAGAGAGGATTGAGGGATTATTCCCTGACTATGATAGGAGCTCTGATGATGCCCAATATCTCCAGAGAGAAATTAGCAGGGTTCCACTGGACACAGAAGATGACATTCTATTCATGGAAGAGGAAGTAGGAGAGGTGATCAGTGCTATGGCCAGGGATAAAGCCCCTGGCCATGATGGTCTCACAGTGGAGATTGTGATACAGTTATTCAAAGAACATGAAGATCTATTCACCCAGCTCTGTAACAACTGTCTAAGGCTGGGAAACTTCCCAAAGGCCTGGAAACAGGCCGACCTAGTCCTTTTCAATAAGGCGGGTAGAGAGATCTGGCAGATGTGAGATCTTACAGACCAATATGTCTGTTGCTGGTGATGGGAAAGATTCTAGACAAGCTGCTCACAAACAGGATGTATTACCACTGTAGTAAGAATGATTTCCTGAGCAACAAACAATTTGGGTTCAGGACAGACCAGTCCACCACTGCCACTATCAAACAGGTGGTGGACATCATCAAGGTAAATAAAGCCAACAAATTGCACACCTTCCTTATTGAATGTCTGGTGGCCTGCAATTCTTGGCAGGCTAAAGTATTGTTCTTTCCCAGAAACATATTTAATATAGTGTCCAATTATCTCAGTGAGAGAATGGTCACTTATTCCCATGCCAGTGGGACAGTCTCAAGGAACTTGGACAGTGGCTGCCCACAAGGTTTGTGCAGTGGCCAGTTTCTTTGGAATTTAGTTGCAGACACAGCTCTGGAGTTGACCCTCCTACCTGAGGGTGTCTGGTTCCAGGCTTATACAGATGACATGCTGCTTGACATATTGACCTCCTCTAGAGTGAGACTGGAGATTGCCAGCAATGCAGCATTGTCAGTGCTACAAGCTTGGGTTCAGCTGTGCGAAGACTACATCAATGACTGTAGCCAAAGAGGGTGTCCTCAACAATAGGTACCTGATCTTTAAATTGAATGGCAATACCATCTGCCACAAGATGACTACCAGATACTTGTGGATCACTCTGGATGAGATGATGAGCTGGATCCTGCACCTGCAGGACCTTTCGATTAAATGCACCAATGTTATATGCAAACTTGGATGTTTGGCTCGCATCTCTGGGGTCCAGTGTCTGGGTAGGTCCTCAAAGAAATTTAAGAGGAACAGAGAGGATCCTGACGTATGGAGTGGGCATCTCATGGTACCCAATGGACCACTCTATTATTTGCAGAAAGCTGCTCGCAGCCCAGAGACCAGCTTTACTGTGAATCACCAGAGCTTACAGGACCACATCTATGGATGTGCTGCTAGTGATAGCAGGGATCCTGCCTCTGTATTTTAATGGTTGGCAAAGAAGCGACCATATTCAGAGTTCTGCAGGCTAGGGAAAAGGCAACATTCCCCGGAGTAGAGTATGACTCAGAGGTCTATGAGGCTAATACCACTAGGTGGGATACTCATCACACCAAGAGACTGCATGTGTCATGGTCTATGGAATTACCATCAGGTCACGGAGTTGAAATCTACACAGACGGTTCCAAGAGCGAGGATGGCTTGGACTTAGCCTACACTGTCTACAATCATGGAGCCAAAGTGTATGATTATAAGAGGAAGGTCTCTGCTAATGGCTCAGCTTTCCAAGCAGAACTGCTTGCCATCAAAGAACCCTCAATGACGACAGTCACAACAACGACATGTATACCGACAACCAGGCAGCTCTGCAAGCGCTTGAGGATGCGAACATCAGGCATCACACGGTTAATGAGGTCAAGCACCTTCTAGGCGCTCAGAACATGCCCAGAATCTCTTTCTCCTGAATCAAGGCACATGTAGGTCACAAAGGGAATGAGTGGGCAGACCAACTGACCCACTCAGCAGGTACTGATACCCAGCCTGAGATAGCAGTTAAGACTTCTAAAACTACCCTGAAGTCTATTTTAGGCCAAAGAGTTATGGACGAGTGGCAGATGCTCTGGGATATGACTGAAGAATGGTCTTCAAACAAAGACATTCTTATAAAGGGCCAGTCTATCCTTGCCCGATCATGGAAGAGTTCACTAACAAACTTAGAAGTTCCCAAGCGATCAGAGAAGTAGCAGGCGAGGCAGTCACAGTGTCCGTCAGGAGCACCCAAGTTAGGGCGCACCTGTGGGGCATGAGCTGGCTCGTCTGCTGACTCCAGGATTAGCTCCTTTGAAACCAAAGCTGCTTTTGCTCTTCCATATTTTTTCTAGCCGGACTGTGCTCTGCACCCCCCCTCCCCCCCCATACTCCAAGTCCCTACTGGTCTCCTCTGAGACAAATTTTAATCTTCTACTTCCAGGCTTCTCATCGCGCTTGTGTAGTGTCTTGATGATGATGGAGCATGAGTTTTCTCCCCAGGAGGGGGGGGGGGGATGAGATTCTTGTAACATAACTATGTATTCACTAAATATGACTTTGATATCTCTTGTCTTTTCTGGTGTTGCACTTTTAATAGCCAGCAATGTATAATGCCTTTTGATTATATCCTTTTTTGGCAAAATTGTTTACTGCACAAGCTGATTAGATGATCTGGTAAAACAGGGACAGAACCTATTATTTAAAACTTCACACTCCCATGCTCTATAAACATGTAGCAAAGTACTGTAAATATATAGATATCTGATACTTTATATTTGTAAATCCTTATGAAGTATATTCTTGTTGCTATACGTATTATAATAATTTTATTTTGAACAGTATATAACGGTTTTAGGTAATTCCAGTCAGTTTTCTAATTGCATAGAAACTTGGCAATAAATGAATAATTTTCCTTATAGCATAATTTATGTGACCATTCCACATGAGTTTTATGCCAAATAGTAAACCTAAATTTTTTGCAGTATTAACACCTCCAATTTTTGAACATTTACAATTCTTACTATTACAGTTTAAATTGTAAACCTGCAATTTTTTTCCTTTGAAATTTTATATTTATTGTTCAGAATTAAATGCTCTTCCTTTTAGTATGTAATGTAAATTTATTTTATTTATTAGTTGTTTGATAATGAGGCTCAGAATTTGAGTTGCATTTTTAGAGAAAAAATTTCGATGTTCTAAGGGTTGAGTTGGGTTGTTTTACCTCTGAGCGGCACTTTTTTGCACACCATAGGCTAAATGGCCAGGTCACATGGACCCCGAAGGCTCAGAGAAGGTTTGGGGAGGGGACCCACTGGAACAGCTGTTGGGAGACAGATGGTAGCCTCCCGTCAAGGCCATCCAGCGTGTTCTTTAACGTGCACAGGGTATGGCTCTCCCGCACACGGGGCCAAGGCTTAACGTCCCATCCAACAGACGGTGGCCTTTCCAAGCCCATCGGTGTCCCCTACCGACTATGTGCAGGGCGGGAAATTTTGCGGAGATAAATCTCAATGCTGACCCAGCTGGGACTTGAACCTGGGAACTACGGATTACGAGCCTGGCGCGCTACCGACTGAGCCACCCCCACCAATGTTCTAAGGGTTAATGATGTTTAACTAATATGTATTTAAAAATTTTTGCACTTATTTTGAATAATTTTATACAAATGTTCTTTATTTATACAATATAATTTTCTTTTTACAGGGGATTCTGATTTTTATTTTGTCAAACAGTAGGACATAGGGACTTCATAAAATGGAGGATATAATGAAAGATGATCGTTTTTCTGCTATTTTAAAAGATCCTCGTTATAAAAAAATTCCCATTGAAGATAAAAAAATTAAAATTGATAAACGATTTAAAGCAATGTTTAAAGATAAAAATTTCAAATTGAAGTATGTAATGGATAAACGGGGTCGACCTGTAAATTATACTACATCAGAGGACTTAAAAAAATTCTATGATATAACTTCTTCAGAATCTTCTAGTGAAGAGAGTGATGAGGTAACAAATTGTGAAAAAGCTCTTAAAATTAGCAGCCATACATCTTATAAAGAATTTGATATTAATGAAGATATTCCTGAGAAAGGAAAACAAAAACTGCCAGTTCTACAGCAGAAGAAAAACAAGAAAAAGCTGATCATTACTGAAGAAAAAAATAAAAAACACAAAGAAAAAAAATTACATAGTTTCAATGGCAATGAGACTTGCATGAAATTAATAGTTAGTAGCAACAACAAAATGAGTGAAGCATCATCCGATTCCAAAAACACTGGTAATGTAAAATTTCTTTCTGTTTATATGCAAAACAGTGAAAAGGATATAGCAAACTGTTATGATTATATTTTCACCATTTTCCTGTAGTATTTTATGATTTATAGCAATTTTATGGAGACAATTTTTTTTCTCTGTTCCTTGTTTTTAGTGAGAAAGGTGATGTGCATTACATTGGTTGTATTTTTTACGGTGATAACAATGCTGTATAACCAGAAAATTTTGTGGCATTGCTCTGGGCTTTTAATTTATTTGTTTTTGAAAAATGAAATGTATGTACTGAATTTAAAGGATGTTTTACACATGTAGAATTTCTTGTGTTAGACAATATTTTGGATTTAAAAATTGTTCTTTGAAAGAACATTTCTGCATAAAATTTACTATGAAAAGAAAATATATTTAAATAATAAGCTGTACTGCTCACAATTCACATCTCGTTTGATACTATCAGAGATGAGAGATCTCATGCACACTCCTGGACAGCCTTGCAGATCTATCCCATTCACACAAAAAACATCAGTGCTCTTTATAGCCCAGCTACAATTAAAACTAAGCATTCCCAAAGAAAAGCAATAACTTTTAGATATCACATATATTTTATTTGTACTTTTGATGTTTGATGCTGTTTAATAGGTATTCCATGTTTTCATAAGATTTGTCGAGTTTAAATGAGTGAGTAATTGGAATTGAAAAATTTTTATTGCTATTATATAGCAAAATTTGTTTCAAACTCAGTTAACTCTATAGGCTGTATCCTTTGTGTGTATGCCCAAGCATTTCTCTTACTGCAACAGTTAAAATTCTCTTGCAATGAAAATTAAGGAGCACATTTCTTTTCATGGTTAGGATACATGCACTTGTTCTGATACAAAAGATTCCATGATTGTAATCATGAACCAATAAATTAATTTCAGTTTTAGATAGGTTTAGATTTTAATCATAAGCTGAATTAGATCATTTAGTTCAGCTTGAGATCATGGGCAGTGAAGTTGAAAGGTTAAAATCTTGATCATTATTAGAAGCTACATCATTTATCACATCCAATTCTTCCTCCTTTTCAGTTTCAAGTGTGTGTAATAGCTGAAGGCAAAATAGGATAACTAATAAATAGTTTTTTGCAGACAATGATCATTTAAATGATTGCTGTTTCTGTTGTTTAAGTGGTCATGTTGTTCTGCCAAAATCATAGATGTTGTGAAAGATATAGAAGAAAGAGGTCTTATAATCCACTATCATAAATGATTTGCCATTTTGCCCATTAAACACAACAGTCTACCTAGATAACCTACACTACATCCAAAATGCTACTGATAAGTTTTTTTTCTTTAATAAGAGGAATGAAACACCTCTGATCTCCATAAATGAAACAAAATTGTCAGAATCATTTACACTTTAAGGGACATATTTCAGTTTAAAATGTTACTTGCCAACTTACTACTTAATTACTTCTGAATTAAGACAAAAAAATATCAAAAGTAACTTTAACAGTGTACAGTAATGTTAATATCCAAAAATAAACAGACATTATAAACACATGCATAAAAAAAATTAGAGTAGAGGTACACAGTGCAGTAATTAAAATTAAAGTTATTTAATTCTTTATGACACTGTTAAATGTTTTTAAGCACTTCAACGCATGGACATGCTATCAAGTATCAACAGTTATTCTTGGAAGTTCCTGTTACTACCCATCCTCTATGGTAGGGGTTTTCAACGTGGGGTACACATACCCCTTGGGGGTATGCAATAAAATTTTTTGGGGTACACCGTGAGAGCTCAAAAGTTGCTAGATCTAGTAACAAAGTAAAAATAACCATTGTTATACTATAATTATAGTTTTATCTATCTATACAAGGGGTATGCCAGTTACATACACATTTCCAGGGGGTACATGAGGCATAAAAGGTTGAGAACCACTGCTCTACAGCATGGTATGTAAATCTCTCCTTAATAGCTATTGATACTTGATAGCATAGTCCATGTGTTGAAGTGTTTAAAAATATTTAACAGTGTCATAGAGAATTAAATAACTTTAGCATGCATAAGAGCACAAATATTATGATAAAATTGCAATTGTTAGCTTAAATAGTTACTCTGTAAACACTATGTATAAAAATTGGCTGATTTGTCATATGATACTATATTGCTAACTGTCAAATATCTAATTCAGTGGTGCCAATATAAAAAATACACAGTTTATTTTAGCGACTAAATAATCTAACACATTTAGGCTGTTTATTAGTCATATTGTAATTTTCAGGTTATTCAGTGCAATTAAAACTAAAATTTTCGAAAATCTATATGTGATGGAAAAAAGTTCAATAATGGATTCAGCATAAAACCTATTTTTGTTGAAAAATCTGGTTTTTCTGGGTAATTAATCATAAGCTGGACATGTTTCAATGCATGCAACAACTCTGCCCTGTAGCTCCTGTTAAGTTGCTGTCTGCTTTTTGCTCTCTCTGAATTAAAAAAAATGCCCTTTTTAGCATATGGTTGAATAATACAGCCAACATAGATTACTGATTTCTACTTTTGTTTCATGCAATGGATAGTGCTGTCTAATCTTAGTATGGTTGTATATGAATTTGTATTCTAAACTTCAATGCTTTTCTCAGTTCTCCATAATTCTTTAAATATTAAGCAAATATTTTTGAAAATCAAGATTTAGAGAGATTTGAGGGAGATTGATTTATCCATATGGCATTTTTCACAAAAAGTCCATAATATGGAAGTATTGTGTTGTTTTATTTCTGAGTGGCACATTTGTTCACACAATGGTCTGACCAGCCACCAAAAACCCCAAGGATTCAGAGTAGAGTAGGGAAAGAGAACCCACTGGAAGTACCTTTTCTAGGGAGAAGAAATCAAGGTGGGTATTTTTTATTGTTTACAATATTCCCCACATCACAATCTTTCATTTGACATACAACTTGTTTCATTTAGCTCTCCCATTCCGAAGATATAGCGGAACAATCATTTTCATATTTCCCCTTTTTTAGTTGGGGTGGAAGAAGAGGGGATTTTTATAACCTGTGACACTCCCCATGTCACAAGCCTTTATTTGATGCTTAGCCTGTTACTTTCAGCCCTTGCATTCTGAAAATATAGCAGAATAATCATTTTCATATTTCCCATTTTTTAGGGGGATGGAAGCATGGGTAGTTTTTAATTGATGCATAGCTTGTTACCTTTGGCACTTCAGTCATAATATGCAGTTCCCAGGTTCAAGTCTCAGCTGGGTCAGTGTTGAAATTTATCTCCACAACACTCCCTGCTTTGGTCTAGGGGACACCAATATACTTAGAAACACTGCTATCCATTGGATGGGATGTTAAGCCATGGCCCCATGTGCAGGGAGCCATATGCTGTGCATGTTAAATTAAACTCTAGATAGCCTTACGGGAAGCTGTTATCTGCCTCCTAACATCTGTCTAGTGGGTTCCCTTCCCCCAACTTTCTCTGAGCCCTCGGGATCCTTATAACCTGTCCATTTAGCCCATTATATGCAAAAAAGTACTGCTCAGAGGTAAAACAACACTACACTTTTGGCACTTGCATTTTGGAGATAAAGTGTAATAGTCATTTTCATATTTCCCTCTTTTTAGGGAGGAAGAAATCATGGGGGTAAATTTTTATAGCCTATGACACTCTCTGCATCACAAGTTTTCATTTGACACATAAATGATTAAGTTTGTCCATAATTAAATAATTCAAAATTGCATGTTTGAAAGATATGGTTGATCAACTGTTCTGACAAATCTGCAAACTGACAAAGGATGAGCAAAAAGCAATAGGGAGGTTGGTAATAAAAATACTGTAATTGACAGTTAAAAATTTAAATTGGAAAAATATTGAGCAGAATGTTATATGTGTTATCAATAAATGCATTTGCATATTTACTATAATGTGAGAAGTTCATGTAATAAAAGTGATGTACATTGTTATATTCATAAAATTTGTTTAAATAAAACCTAAAGAAATTGTATGAAAAATTTAGCTAGATAAAAACATGTAATGGAGATGTCTAATTAATATTTGATATTACTCATATATTACTGAGAGGAAGCAGTGTTTGTTATTGAAAACAATATTTTTGGCCACTCTTTATAAGTAAAGAAGGCATGAAGGATGATAACTCTACTCCTATGCATCTGGTAGAGTTTATTAGCCAGAAAAGAAAGCATAATTTATATCATATTTCAAGATACACTGTCTGATCAAAAGTATCTGGACACCCCTTCTGAATCCGTCCGTCGGATGGGACGTTAAGCCGTGGCCCCGTGTGCGGGAGAGCCATACCCTGTGCATGTTAAAGAACATGCTGGATGGCCTTGACGGGAGACTACCATCTGTCTCCCAACAGCTGTTCTAGTGGGTCCCCTCTCCCAACCTTCTCTGAGCCTTCTGGGTCCATGTGACCTGGCCATTTAGCCCATGGTGTGCAAAAAAGTGCTGCTAAGAGGTAAAACAACAACAACAACCCCTTCTGAATAGTGGATTCATTCATATATACCACAGCCATTGCCCAAACAGGTATAAAAGGATGCACACAGTCTAACAAACCTCATAGACATGCATGAACAGAAGAATGGGCCGTACAGCAGAGCTCAGTGACTTTCAGCATGGCAATCATAAGATGTTACCTTATCAACAAATCAGTTCAGGACATTTTGACCCTGCTGCCCCAATCAACTGTAAGTGATGTTATCATAAAGTGGAAATGCCTAAGAACAACAACAGTGCAATCACAACCTGGTAGGCCACATAAGATGACAGAGTGGGACCGCCGAGTGCTGAAGCGGGTGGTGCGACAAAATCACCTGTCCTCAGTTGCAACACACCAAGTTCTAAAATGTCTCTGGAAGCACTATAACAGTCATGAAATGCCACTGGAAGCATGTCATGAGCTGCAGGAAATAGGTTTCCATGGCTGAGCAGCTACACACAAGCCTAACATCAACAAGATCAGCTTCAAGTGTCAGTTGGATTGGTGTAAAGCATGGCACCAGTGGACTCTTGAGTAGTGGAACTGCATTCTCTGGAGTGATGAATTATGCTATCTGGCAGTCTGATTGACAAGACCTGCCTGACTCTGTTGTGCCAACTGTGAAGTTGAGTTGATCATGCTCTGGGGTTATTTTTCATTGTTCAAGCTGCACCCCCTAGTTCCAGTGAACAGGACTTTAAATGCAGTGATCTATAATGACATTCATGACAATTCTGTGCTCTCAACTTTATGGCAACAATTCGGTGAAGACCCTTTCCTGTACCAACATGACAATGCTCCCATCCACAAAGTGAGGACCGTGCAGGAATGTTTGATGAGATGGATGTGGAACAACTTGACTGGCCTATATAGAGCCCTAATCTCAATCCCATGGAACACCTATGGGATGAATTGGAATGTCGACTGCAAGCCAGGCTGAATTGCTTGACATTAGGATTGATCTCACTAATGCTCTTGTGGCAGAATGGCAGGCGATTCCCACAGCAAGGTACCAAAATCTAGTGGAAAGGCTTCTCCACAGAGTGGAGGCTGTGAGAGCAGCAAAGGGAGGACCAACACAATATTAATTCCTTTCCTACTACCAGGGGATTTTGATGAGCGAGTGTCCAGATACTTTTGATCATATTGTGTAGTTGATTATTATGCAGACTAGATACATATGCTAAATTTACAAATTGATCTGGGAAAGATATGTATGTGTGGAAAACAAATTAATCACAGTAACATTCTCTTCAGTGAGAAGCATAGAGCTAAATGATGTGCTTTTCATTGAAATAATTAGTGGAGATGGGTAACCGGTATTGCCACCTCCAAGAAAACGATATATATAATACAAGTTGGCACAAATTATAGTATTTTGGGGGAAAAAAATAATATAAAGCAAAAGCAACTTTACATGTGACAATAAAAGTTTAAATATAAATGATTATTTTAAATAGGTTCATTAACCATTAAAGTGCCCAAAGAGGGTTTACCATTTTTTAAAATTTGGCTTAAGTAGGTTTCACTTTAATTTAAATTTCTATTATTATTCAAAATGAATTGCTCTATCTTTTGGTATACATCATGACTTTTATGTATATCTATTATTTATTGCAGGACAAAGCTCTAAAGTTCAGTTGTTTTTCTGATGAAAAAGCTAAAAACTGTCTTGGCCACAATTGCATGCATTGTAAAAAAACCTGATACTAAATAGGTATTTAATCACAGTCTATACTGTTAAAGTTCAAATGCCCTTATTACTCTAGAGCTTATTCTTACAATACATTGTTGTATTTAACAACATGTATGAAAGCAGCTGCTTGAGGGGGTATTTATTTATTTATTTTATGAGCATTTAGCTCGTTGCTATTATCACATATATTCCACTAGATATCTAAGTGTAGATTGTGATTATATACCTATTTAATATACTGTATCACTGTGTTATTATTGTTATTGTTCTTTAATTATGTTATTGTTCTTTAACCTGACACTTTAAAGGTTTATTAATATATTTTTTGTATTTCAAACATATTTTAGATATATGTAGTAAAGTAATGCATGCAATAAAAACAATATACATAGAAACTTTACAATTGTAGAATGCTGTAGCAAGCAAACTTCTAAAATATTTGACAAGATTCAATAATTTCAAAATTTGATTTAAAAAAAATTACACAAGACTTAAATGGGCACATTTTCTTCAAAATTGCATGTTGTCCTAAAAATAATACTGGTTGTACTAAAAATAATACTTATTTTTAGAAATAGTCCTAAAAATAAACTGGTTCCTTTTAGTGCAATTAGCTATTGTAAGTTACTCTATGCTCCATGGACATTGCTCCTTAAAGCCAGTTTTTCATACAGTGCAAATATTGAGCATGAATTTTTTTTTTTTGAATGCATGAAATCATGAAAAAGATTTAAACAAAATTAATTAGCTAATTTACCTTTAATGTGGAATGATACTGATGAATAGTCAGTCACAGACTCTCAGTGGTATACTGAATCAAAACATACATAAGTATTAATATTACAATTAGTTGTGTACAAATCTGCATATGCTTGATTTGATGCTGTACTGAAAATGTAATGTGCATTACTTTTTGATCTTACTTTTCAGCCAGCATTGCTTTCCAGTCATACATATGGTTAGGTTGTTTACAGTCATCAGTCCCGCTGTACTAATTATCTTCATTTTGGAAAATGTATTGTTTTTGTTTGTTTTTTGAATGAGAAGGGAAGGAACAATTAACCTTAATAAGGTAAAAGAAAGAATTTCTCAAGCTGTGAAGAATTCTAAGACTTTACTCCACCAGATTAGTTGAATTCTTGCAGGATGGAAGCAGATTTATTTTCTTTCTTTGTGGCAGCAGATAATGATTGCAACCCATGTCAGATGGTTAAAAAATAACTGGTAACTTGTTGAAATTGATGACCATATAATAAATTTGTTTCCATTAAAAACTGAACAATTTTTTTGGAAAAAAATGAGTTTGCCAATTTGTGGGACTCAAACTCACAATCTTTTAAAATTAGAAAATTCCGAGAATTCCTATTGAAAAATATATTACTTTTTATAGTATGAATAACAAATTATAGTATTTCTGCTTACTCTAGCTTGGCTACTATAGTATATAGTACATCAGATTATAGTACTGATACTATGATTATATCATTGTTGGCAATACTGCAGGTTACATGCAAAGTGAGATCTAAGTAAGATTATTTCAAGTAAAGATGTGAACTGATTATTGATCATGTGTCTCAATTGCACTAAGCCATAATTGCTTAAAATCTGTTGGCACATCAAATGTGACAAGCTAGACCCAAGTGTTGTTACTGTTGTTACCTAAATATTGCACAGAAATATTCAAGTAAGAAACTCAAAATTTGGAAGCTGAGACACTAATCAGATAGGAAATTGGGAAAGAAAATGCTCAATCCACCTCCTGGATTTGAAATGGGTCCTCTTGTATATCTGCCAATTCCTCTATCAGTTAAGCTACATCAGTGTTGCTTTCATACTTGACTAGGTTATGAAGGAAATAGTAGTCTTTCTCTTCCAGGTAGATCATATAGTCAGGGTGTATCATGCACTTTTAAAACTGATGGAGGCTCAATGCTGGTATGGGTCAGACCTATGCAGCATTGAGGTCCCACCCTGCCCTTAGTCAGAAAAGGAGCACTGATGGGCTTAGAAAGGCATTAAGATGTGCTGTGTGCAGAAAAGCCATATCCTGTGCATATTAAAGAACACACTGGATGGCTTTGTTGAAAGCTACCAACTGTCTCCTAGCAGCTGTCCAGTGGGTTCCCTTCCCCCAACCTTCTCTGAGTCCTTGGAGTTATGACCTGGCCATTTAGTCCATTGTGTGAAAAAAACTTTCTCAGATGTAAAACTTCAACTCAATAGCTTATGTGTTGTGTTAGCTCTAACTAAGGCAGTGGTCAGCAGTGACTTCGGTCTTAGTAGGGCATGTCCTTGTATGAGAAGGCCTGTATTAAGCTAGGAGTAGCTTCTAGGATTCTTCTCTGTCCTATATGTCGCAAATCATAACCAGATACCATCAAAGTATAGCATACATTGTATATCACAACAATAATTAACTTATGGTTGTTTGTCCAGGATATGAATCAGTAATAGACAAATTTGAAAGAAAAAACAAAAACACCACTGCTCCTTGTCTTGAACTTGAGGGAACCTTTTGGTTATATCCCAGTTGCTCTACTAGTTAAGCTAAGGCTACTCCAATAGAGTGTCTGGTTTTGAGTAATATCTGGTAAGTATAAGTGTATGTAATATAAAAATTGCCATTTTCTCTGTCAGTGTAAAAAATGCATGGTAGTACTTCAACCATATGAATTACCAAAAAGAGAATGTGTATTAATGTGTATTATCATATTCATAATCTTAGGCAAATGTGAAAGTATCTCTACCATATCTTAACTGGTAGAGCAACTGGTAAATAGCCAGGAGGTCCCAAGTTTGAGTCCATAAGGTAGATGATGCATTTTCCCCCCTCAAGCATCTGCTGTCATAGAGGTCTGAAAGGAGCCTTTCAACATAATATGCCATAGAGTAGATCTATGAGGAAGGTAACACATGGAAAGAAAGAGTGTCCAAGTAATATGCATTTAAAAATGATACTTTTTGGACAGTGGTGAATCTAGAAGCGGAGTGATGATCATTCTGACTAGATAATAATTTATTTTCAATTGTTATTGTTAATTAAGTTGTAATCTATTTTAATTGGTTCTGATGCTTTTTAGCACACTCTAATTACAGAAAAATGTAATATTTCTAAAACCCTTATACTTTTATGCTTAACATGTTTCATGGAGCAAGTTGATTAAATTTAATTCACCATATCACTGTTTAACCCTTTCATTACCATATTGGCCCAAAACAGCTGAAATTTTAAATGGACTCACCCACTCAATGCTATTTCTTTTTCATCACTACCTTCTACCTGCAGTTTGGGCATTTTGGGCCACCATGGAGTGAAAAGGGTTAAGTGATTTAATGGCACCTCTGCGAATTATTTATCCTTCACAATATCAAAATTACTGGATTTGCATAAAATCTTAAAAATAAGTCAACTTGCATGGTACAACAAGAGTGCACAATAAGTCAAAGGAGTAATTATTTTTAATTGGTGAAAGTTCTAAATTTTACTTTATCACAAAAGTGGATTCATTATATAATTGTAAGCTGAAAAATATTTGTTTTGCAGTGAGTGACCTCCGAACCCACATCTTGTAACTTGCCAGGTATGCTAACTACTACACCATCAATTAATGTTTTTTGCTTCAGCTAATATGACATAAACTTTTCAGCATTTTTTATTTGATTTGCTTGTGGCACCATCTATGTTGGGAAATGGCCATCTCATGTGGTACTTTACTACTGAGTTCATTATGCTAAGTGGAATTTCAAATCTGGAGAATGAATCCAAATACAGTAGATGCTAAATTGTGTTTACTTCTGAATTTTTGTTACTTTACTACTTGTTGAGTTGAGGTTTCAAAATCTTGCTTTATTACAGAGGTAAATCCATTGAGGAAATGAAAATTCAAATTTAAATTTTAATTTTAAAATTGAAAATTGAAAATCATTGAGTGAAAATTCAAATTTTTAAATCAATGATTTTTAAATTGAAAATCATTGAGTGAAAATTCAAATTTTAGGAGGAAGTCCATATACAGAAGGAGATCCTGAGTTATTGTTACTATCAGGATATTATCAGTGATGGCATGGTTGAGCTTCATGTAAAAGGTCATTATTCTATCCTCTTGACATTTATAGAGGGCTATTTCCATTTATAGAGGGTATTCAGTTAATCTGAATGGTTGCAGTCTTGAGCAGGTGTCACAGTTTAATTATCTTGGGAGCTATGTAACAGATAATGGTGATGTGCGGCATGAGATTAACAGACGAATAGGGATTGCTGCCGGGACTTTTAAGAATCTATGGAGAGTGTGGAGAAATAGGCGTATACACCTAAAGACTACAATTAGACTGTATAATAGTTTGGTTCTTTCTAGGGTTAGTTATGGTAGTGAAACTTGGACACTTTGTAAACAAGATAACAGGAAACTAGATGCTTTTGATTCCAGATGCTTACGCAGTATCTTGGGCATTAGGTGGTTCAACTCTGTAACTAATGATGAGGTTAGGCAAAGGAGTTTGCAACCTCCTTTAAACAGCATATTGTGCAGAGAGAGACTCCATTGGTTTGGCCATGTTGCCCGTATGAATAATTATAGATTGGCGAATAGGTTTATGAACAGTGTGCCTAAAAGCCTCAGAAAGAAGGGGAGACCTAGGATGCGGTGGGCAGACAATGTCAAACAGGACCTTGTTAGAATTGGTGTGCAGTGGCCAGATGCAGTAGATGTAGCTCAGGATAGACTTGCTTGGAGAACTAAATTGCACGGTCTGGTTGGACCTCCGTAGCCCATTGCTGCTTGAGGATGATGATGATGATTTATGTTGGACCCAGTCCAACACACCTGATGTATAATTTAATTTTAAAGATTATCAACACAACAGCTCTAGTTGCTAGCATGTGGTGTTTCAGGTGAAACTTGACTGAGAGTAGCATGATTCTATTCTTTAGATAGAAAGGCATTATATGGATGAAGTTGTTCAAATATTTAACTGGGTAGTTGCATATTATTAAGGTATGCATAATGACTAGATGCAATGACAACATGATGATATAACCCTTTAACACCCAAGAAATCTGAGAAAAAGATAGAGGGCAGTAAAGACAAACAAATAGCACTATTCAGACTAGTCCATTTCAAAATCTTGGCTGTTTTGAGCCATTCTGGGTATTAAAGGGATAAAATTACCCCTCAAACAGTTGCTTGCCACAGAGGTGTGAGAGAAGCCTTTTAGTATAATATGCTATAGAGAAGATCTGTGAAGAAGGTTAGACCTTAGAAGAGAGCAGACAAAATAAACATTCATACCTTATCTGAGGCTCAAATTCATGCCCTTTTGACCAGTAGACAAGCACATTAATCACTTGGCCAGTGGAAAAGTATAAAAGGCAGCATAAATTGAATTGCTTCAAGCAAAAACAAACATTCCATAGTGTGTGAAGTCCCAGACCTTGAATGTTTCATTGGGTGGTACAAGTGCTAATCTGCATTTTTTACCTGTAAAAAGGAAGAAGCTTATATCACTCTTTTCATAACATAGGGTAAAGAAGTTACAAGAAATTTACAGATCATTTACCTATAAATTAACACTTTGAAGTATTCAAATTTTTACATGAAAAATTGTCTTGAGCCGGGTGGGATAAGAACCCATGACCTCCTGCTGATAACATGTCAGGTGCTCTGGACCACTGAGCTACTGGCTGCTAATCAAGATTTCTAATTGATATGACCTTTTCAACCTACATTACATCATATGTAGGGAGTGTTCCAGCAATTTTGCCACAAGTGACAGACATGCCATATAGATGGAAAGTATTTTCTTACAAGTAACACAGTTGATAAATAATGAATAAACTCTACATATTTGGTATTTACCTATAAATTACCACTTTGAAGTCGATTCAGATTTTTAGAGAAAAAAATTGTCTTTTCGGCGACCTGTAGCTCAGTTGTCCAGAGCACCTGACATGTTATTAGGTCGTGAGTTCATATCCCACCCGGCTCAAGACAATTTTTCCTCTGAAAGTTTGAATCAACTTCAAAGTGGTAATTTATAGGTAAATACCAAATATGTCAAGTTTATTCATTATTTACATGTCATTGGTGCACTTGAGGATCTCAGAGCAGTCAGGAGTTGCATATAAGCTAATCATCATGTAAGAAAGTGTGTTGGATTAATCACTTTCACCCCAACTTGTAGCATCATAGTAAATTGGAAGAAATTAAATCATCTTTATGAAAAATGTGTTGACTGTATACCCAACCATTCAGTGATCAATATACTTTCCTCTTAGGGAGAAACAGTATGGATCTTCGATGTTTCTCGATCAAATAATCTATACCTGCATTTCCCAACTTTTTTCTCTTGATGGCACACTTCTGAAATGTCCATTTACCATGATATACTAGTGAAAATTAAATTTTCTTGGATTTATTATAATAACTCAGAATTTAATTTATTTAAACAAAAATGCACATTAAACTCAATATTTGATCAAACACAAAATCAATAAAAAATTGCTTTTCATATTAAGAAAGTGAACAAAATTGCAAATATCTAAAAAAAAAATCCTTTATGGTATTTAATAAAAGTTTTAGAGGATATTTAGTGTGAAATAACTTATTTATGGGCTATTAATTTGCATTTCTCAATGCAGAAGACTGTAATATGCAAATTAAGCTGGTGATAAAAGCAGCTTCAGGGATGAGTGCTCCTCATTTTGGATTAAGAGCAGCTTTTTCAAGCATTTTAGATTATGGTTTTGTTAAAACACAAAGGAGAAATGATATAATGGTGGAGAGCTATCAGGCAGATGGAAGCAGGACAGTCGCATAGAAAGCTTTCCAGATTTATAAATGTACCAGAAAGTGTAATTTCCAGACTCTTGATATGTTTTCAAGACTGGTCATAAGTCTCAAGTCTGTAGGAGGCCATTGAGAGACGTATGAAGGATTTTGTAGTCCAAATATGACACTCTTTACTAATGAATTATTTAGTAATCAAGATCTTATTAAAAATAAGATAAAGAAAATGGTGACTAAACCCCACACTGCTAATCCCTTCTGAAATGCAAAAATAGCTGCCTGCTAAAAAGAAAAAAACTTGACCCTCTCCTTATGATCACCATTGGTAATAACAGTTCAAGATCATTGTTTCCTGTCCCTAACTGCAAGATGCAATAGAATGATATCAACATGCCAACTTGCATCAGAGATGTTAGCTGCCATAGGAAGGACAATATCCAAAGTAACTGTGTCCTGATGACTTTGCAAAAGAAAGTTTTATGCTAAAAGATCGGTAGTTTGCATACCACTAATCTCAGCTGATCTAAGGCATGACTTCGTGTTCACACACACCTCAATTGGGCCAATGACTCAACCAATGATCAATGGGACAGGTTCTTTGGATAAATAATGATATAGTGATTCTCAGTGCCAATGCATCTGAAGAGAGTGTGGAACATGTTATCACCCCCCGAATATCATTAAAAGGGACCGTTTTGGTGGGAATGGTTGGTTGGTCGGGAAGGTATCACTGTCATTTGCCACACTGACCTACAGATATGTGGTCTTAGAGCTCTGTGTGTGGCTTTTTAGAGGTACCATGGGTCAGAATTCATTTTTATGGATTCACTCATCTACATAGAGCTCATAGTGGAGGAACACCTTGAGAGGGAAGATATCCATAGAATGGATTGATCAGCAAGGTTCCCAGACCTAAATTGCATTAACAGACATGGGATGCTTTGGGAAGGTGTGTTACAAGTCATCAACCCCCTCTAGAGACCTTCATGAGCTGAGAAATGCTCTTATATCTTATAGAGGAGTGGGATTTGCTGCCCTTTGAATTGTTGGATAACCTTATTAGAGCATGAAGCTCATTGTGCAAACTGTATTGCCATTAGGGATAATCATACTCCTTACTAAACAGCATTAACTTCAATATTTATAGTGATGTATAATTTTTAAGAATTAGAAAAATTTTCCATTATAATCTACTTTGAAATTTAATTTTATAATTAGACCAGTATGTGGTGCAATCTAAAAGTTACTGTATTTACTGTGTGTAATGCCATCTAGGTGTAGTTCCAATTTCTGCCACCAGCCATCACAAGTCTACTCCTTTGTCAAGCATTCTGGAAAGTTTCACATTGAAATTTGGAATGAAGCCTTCTTTATGAGCATTTTAGTGCATTTGTGTTTGTACTGCTTTAATATTATTTTAAGCAGAAAAAATGGAAGATATTAAAGAACAGTGCATTTGCATCAAATTAACTCTGTAAAACTGCCTCAGAGACTCACAAAATGCTTAAAAAAACATTCAGTGACAATATTACATGCCAAACTCATATTTTTGAATGGTTCTCATATTTTTAACATGGGCAAACATTGGTGGAAGATTCTGAATATTCTGGTTGGCTCTCAACAAAGCTGAACAGACAAGAATGTGGAGAAAGTGCATCAGGTCATAAGAACGAACAATTCATGACATCTGTGGGTTGGATTGGGTTATTTTACCTCTGAGCAGCACTTTTTTTGCACACAATGGGCTAAATGGCCAGGTCACATGGACCCCGAAGGCTCATAGAAGGTTGGGGGAGGGGGATCCACTGGAACAGCTATTGGGAGACAGATGGTAGCCTCTTACCATCTGTCTGATGTGAGAATCACATCACTATATTATTTCATTTTCCTAGACACAATAACATGCCAGATTTTATCAACATGTGTACTAGGAGGTTGGGTGGGGGGGGAGCTCAGTAGGTAGAGTGCCAGTCTCATAATCTACAGTTCTCAGGTTTGAGTTCCACCTGGGCCAGTGTTTTGAGTTTTATCTCTTCAAAACCCCACCCAGCTCTTGGTCAGTAGGGGATTAATGGGCTTAGAAAGGCTACTATCTGTCAGATGTGATGTTAAGCCATGCCCTGTGCACATTAAAAAACATGCTGGATGGCCTTCATGGAGGCTAACATCTGTCTCATAACAGCTGTGTATTGGATCCTCTTCTCTTACCTTCTCAGAAGCTTTGTGGTCTTTTTTATTCTGCAGTTTTTCCCATTGTGTGCAAAATAGTACTGCTCAGAGGTAAAGCAACTCAACTGGAAAAATTGAATGTGCCCATCTAAAGTTTGCATGGCAGTTCTGACATTAATTTTGGCTGATCAAACATGGCTGATCAAACTTAGTATAGTGAGTGGTATATAGTTGTGCTGGTTGTTGTACTATTGTGCATATATTAAATGTTATTAAATCTTTTAATATATTTGGGTCTTCTTTTTAAAAATTGTATTTTTCTCTGTTAGAAAGGTTCAGTTGAAATCCTGTCAGGTATCCCATCTGCCCCAGGAGTGGCTCTTGTTTGGGCAGAAATTAAGAAGAATGTTTATTTTGTTTCCAATATTTTTTAATTGTAGATTTTTTTATTTCTTTTTATTTCAGATATTAAAAGAAAAGTTAAGAAAGAAAGCTGGTTTGATAATGCAAATTGTACAACATCAGGAACAAGTTCTTCAGAAAATAGTGATGTTGAACAAGGTATATATATATATAAATATATTTGGTAAACTATTGATATCTAAGTAATATTCTCTTAAATGTTACTGTTATTAAGTCATTACAGACAATAATTCGTGGAAATCCATTAGCATTATTTAGAGTAGCAATCTATGAAAGAAGGAACAGAACATATATATATATAAAATGAAAGCATAATTTACTATACACATTGCACCCATCCACAAACCTGCCCTACTTCACCACAATAAGTGGCCAGCCAAAACCACTTTTTGGATATAAATAGGTCAGATATCTACCTGCTGTATAAACACTTGAGATTGTTATGATGGATAAACACAGTGACCTGATTGAGTTTGATTATGAGCAGAAAGATGGTGTGAGGAATATGGGGTCTCCATATTTGCAACTGCAGAATGTCTGGGATTTTTGCATATGACTGTCACATGTGTGTACCAGGACTATATCAAAACCTGCAGCCACCAGGAAAAATGTGTCCATAACTGAGCTGTTGATGTTTGATGTGAGCACCACCTCTCCCTTATCATAATATTGAAACGGAGAGCCACGGTGCAGATGATAACATCAGCATTCTACACTGAGGCAGCTACAATGGTTTATGCAAAGACCATTCGACATGTGATGTCATGAATGGGCTCTGGCAGCTGATTCACACATCAAGTTATTAGTAATTACAGTTGTTATTAACTGGTTACATCATATCACTGTTAACATTACATCACCAAGCTATGTGGCTGCAGTGGGTGAAGGAACATCACCAGTGGAGTGTGGAAGATTGGAAATGAGTAACTTGGTTTGACTGTAACACTCCAAAAAACTTATTAAGCTCTTAAACTTTGGACCTTTAGACTGATCCAAATTAAATGAAAACTCTGGATAGCATATTGATGCCAGGCAATATTAACTTGCCAAATAAAGTCAAATGAGGGTTCGTTATGTAATTGGCATTACTTATTGAGTAAGAATTAAAAAAGATTGTCAAATTGTTAAAGTTTAAATCTAATCAAAAATCAATTAACATTGCTCAAGAGAAAAATAGCAAAAGTCAAATATATATAGAACAAAGTTTATTTCCAAAAAATTCAAGATTTACCAAATCATCTGATGAATACAAAAAAGTCAGAGCAACTAAAAGCTCACATCTACCTAAATCTCTACTAACAACTTCTTCTATCTACACAACACATTCTTACAGACTTCTCCTACTAACTCCTACATCACTCTCTAGGCTACTCTTGGCCTACTAACTCCATACTAACTCTTAGCCTATGGCTTCTATGTTCTTACTGACTAACTTCCTACTAACTCTTACTATTAACATCTACTAACATCTCCCTACACTTCTGAATTCTTCCTCTTTACTCCATGACCTAATGTCACTTAGTATACATGCGACATACTACTGACGTGTGTGTTGCATTCTGGGTAATCTGACAATCATGCGCTAGTTATGACACAAGAGGGGGCGTGTCCTAAACATGCGCATTAGCGGCTGTCAATGAAAAGTTGGAGTTGTGCATGTACAACTCCTCTAGCGGATCAGAAGAGAGAAAAGTGGTTAATTCCAAAATGAAATAATCCCCAAAATGATAAATGTAACTCAAATAGAGTAAAACTAGTTGGGGGAAAAGTAGAAGTTAATGGGTGGACCATCACATACAAATTAAGGTTACAACTACAACATGGTGATGGGAGGGTGTATGTGTGGTGTAGACCACATGAAACAATGGACCCCAGCTGTCAAGCCAGAGTGTTACAAGCCAGTGGAGGTGGTGTAATGTTCTGGGTGTGTTCACATGGGTCACCTTGAGGCCCCTTGTGCCTATTGAGACTACTATCACTGCACAAGACCATGATGACCTACTCACCAACTGCCTACACCCATTCATGGGTATCTATTTCTCACAGCAGGTGCCTTCTTTCAACAAGACAACACTCTGTCTCATTGTTCCCTTTTGGTAAAGGACTGGTTGGGAGAGCATTCCAGTGAGTTCACAACCCTTGAGTGACCCTCTCACTTTCTGGATCTGAACCCTATTGAGCAGCTTTGGGATGAAGTGGAGAAATGCATTTTTGCCCGAAACCCATCACAGGCAACTCTCGGTGCTTTATGGGTGGCTATCCTGGAATCATAGGCCACAATACCACCTGAACATTTTCATTGCCTGGTAGAGTTCATGCCACCACATGTTGTTGCTGCTGTGAGGGCAAAAGGTAAACCCACAGTTTATTAAGTGGGTGTGTACAATAAATTTTCCTTTCAATATATATTCAAAATATTCTTCATATTTCATGGTTTCTGAAACCCCAAAATTCGTTCAAAAATTCTACACCGACTCCTGTTTCACAATCCTCAAAGTTTTTTCCTCAATTTTAATCCTTAAAGTGTTCAGAGAGGGTTTAATGTGTTTTAAAATTAAACATAAGTAGTCTTCATTTTAATTTCTGTTTTTATCAGAATTAAATGCTCTTTCATTCAGTATATAACATGATCTATATATATATACATCTTTTTGTCACTGCAGGATAAAGTTCTAAATTCAGTTGTTTTCCTGCTGAAAAAAAAGTTAAAAAACATATCTTCTTCAATTGTGTGCATTGTGAGGAACCCAGTACTTTAAGGGTTAAATTGCAATGCTTTCCCTACTCCCTCCAGCTAGAATTTCTTTGGCTTTCCAATTACTCTTCTTTTTTCAGTGTTCCATTCTGGAATCATTTTTGGTATTCTTCCTTCTTCCTTATATTTGATGTACCAAAACCTTTTCGATTATATCAATAATATTCTTTTCAGCTTCCATTCAAGTTTTAATGTGCTTATTTTTAATCCTTTCCAGTCTTGTTTTTCTTACTGATCACTGCCAAAAGTTAATCTCTACATAATTTATTTTGTTTTTATTTCTTTGAGTATCTCCTGCATTAGAGCATAATGATCTACACAATTGTGTAAAAATGTGTTTTTTTTTGTAATTTTTTTTGTAATTTTTTTTTTAATTATGGTTTTATTCTTTAGAACCAGATTCAGCATTCCTACAGCACTCTTTCCTTTTGATTCTCTCCTTTTCTTCATTTGATAATCTATCAATTTGAACAACTGACTCCATCCTATTTAAATTTGTTTATTGTTCTTATTTTATGGTTTGCAGTCTCAATCTCCATAACTTGATTTATACTCAAGAATATTGTTTAATTTATATTAATATTTAAACTTCACCTTTTGTATTCCTTTAATAACTTCTAAAAGTGATAGTTTACATCCTTACACTCTTGAGCAGCTAAAACCATGTAAAGCATTATAAGATTAGCATCATAAACAGCATTTTTATTTAACTATTCTCTGAAATTTTATGGTTGATAGTTGTTAGTACGTAACGATGAAATTAAGTAGAAATCAGTGAGATATGATAATCATTGAAACCTAATTCTTGTAGTTATGCAATAGAAATTCTTCAAAATGGCCACTTAAATGGAAAATGTGCGAAAAGAGAGTTATTTCATGTGCATAATTCAATGTAGGGTGTGATAATAATCTCAGGTAATTTCTTAATTTATTATAATAAAAAATAACAAAACAGCATTTATTAAAATAACTGTGTACAGTACATTTTTTTAATTTAAATATCCAAAGCAAAATTAAATTTCAGACTTAAGACTAGAGTAATGTTTTAAATTAAAATATTTTAGTTAGAAGGAACTTATTTTTTTAGTAAAAAAAAAACAGATGCAGTAAGATAAAGTAAATGAGTACAATATTATAATTGAAATAATTTTAGTCTATGTAATTACATAGTATCTGCATTTGGAGAAAGAAGACTAGTTGTTCAATCTCTTGTTTTTCAGAAAAGGACTAGGTAATGGTATTAATGTTGAAAATTTATCCTGTCATCAGAAAACAGAGCACTTCCACTTTTTTTCCAGCAGCATTTTTGACTCAAATGTGAAGTCAAAGGATATTGATGGAGTTGTAGATGAAAATTAAGTCAATGGACTTGACATCTCGAAGCCTTCACTGCTTGGGTCTTTCATCAAGAAAGACATTATATTTTATATTAAATTATTATATATTAAATTATTGTTTGGCTGCTCTGCTAGAAATAGAGCTGCAAACTTTTTCTTATCTCTTGTTACTTCTTTCTGAACTCTAGTGCACATTTTCGATCATATTAATAAATCCTTAAAGAATTGAGTTCTTTAAGGATTCATTAATATGAATTCTTAAGAAACAAAATTTTAAATTTTGAAAAGCTGATTTCTTTAATTTATTCTTGTGTGTTGTCACCATCATCTGCATGATTCTCAATAAGTTTCAGCTAGTTGTGAAGCTGCATTAATTCCGTGTTGCATATCTCCTCTTTGTGTTCCTTTTTTAGGTTGGGTTGTTTTACCTCTGAGCGGCACTTTTTTGCACACCATGGGCTAAATGGCCAGGTCACATGGACCCCGAAGGCTCAGAGAAGGTTGGGGGAGGGGACCCACTGGAACAGCTGTTGGGAGACAGATGGTAGCCTTCCGTCAAGGCCATCCAGCGTGTTCTTTAACGTGCACAGGGTATGGCTCTCCCGCACACGGAGCCACGGCTTAACGTCCCATCCGACGGACGGCGGCCTTTCCAAGCCCATCGGTGTCCCCTACTTACCATGGGCAAGGCGGGGAATTTTGCGGAGATGAATAACCCAGCTGGGACTCGAACCTGGGAACTACAGATTATGAGCCTGGCGCGCTACCGACAGAGCCACCCCCGTCCCCTTCCTTTTTTAGATTTACAATGTTACCTGCATTGACTTCTTCAAATCCCGACTACTTCTCAAAGTAAATGCATTGTTTAACAACTTTTAATCCATAATCTGTTACAGCAAAAGCCACTTGGCCACCACTTGCCACTTGGAAGAAGTGATAACTGTTTGTATGATCCCTCTTTTATGCAGCGCAGACCCTTGAATATGATGCCTCGCATTTCACGTATCTTTGTTTTTAACATGACAGAACAATTTTTTTCTCCAAATCACATATCTGTGAAAATTTTTACTTATTTGTAAAAGGTGGGATATTTTCTTCAAATGCATTCTCCAAGAAAATGTAAATTGTGTGCTTAAAAGGAGAACTGGGTGTTTAAGAAATTTTAAAATGCTTCAACACATTAGTTTTTGTGTTTTTTTTTCACTGTTTAAATATTTAGTATATAGTGATGGCTTTGTTGTTGAACATATGTCTACCGTTTTTTAATTTTTTTCAATTGTATGTCTATTGTAAGTTTGTTAAAAATAAGTTAAATTTTATTTTCATAGATTTTTCAAAAAAAAATTATGCAATAGACAGAGAACTGAATGGTAGTTATCATCATCATCATCATCATCATCATCATCATCATCATCATCATCATCATCATCATCATCATCCTCAAGCAGCCATGGGCTACGGAGGTCCAACCAGACCGTGCAATTTAGTTCTCCAAGCAAGTCTATCCTGAGCTACATCTACTGCATCTGGCCACTGCACACCAATTCTAACAAGGTCCTGTTTGACATTGTCTGCCCACCACATCCTAGGTCTCCCCTTCTTTCTGAGGCCTTTAGGCACACTGTTCATAACCCTATTCGCCAATCTATAATTATTCATATGGGCAACATGGCCAAACCAATGGAGTCTCTCTCTGCACAATATGCTGCTTAAAGGAGGTTGCAAACTTCTTTGCCTAACCTCATCATTAGTTACAAAGTTGAACCACCTAATGCCCAAGATACTGCGTAAGCATCTGTAATCAAAAGCATCTAGTTTCCTGTTATCTTGTTTACAAAATGTCCAAGTTTCACTACCATAACTAACCCTAGAAAGAACCAAACTATTATACAGTCTAATTTTAGTCTTTAGGTGTATACGCCTATTTCTCCACACTCTCCATAGATTCTTAAAAGTCCCTGCAGCAATCCCTATTCGCCTGTTAATCTCATTCCGCACATCACCATTATCAGTTACATTACTCCCAAGATAATTAAACTGTGACACCTGCTCAAGACGGCAACCATTCAGATTAACTGAATCACAGCCTGCCTGACCAATTTTCATCACTTTAGTTTTCTCTCTGTTTATAACCAAACCTACCCTACTACCAGTCTCATCAACAGCTCGAATGAAAGAGTTCATCTCATCAACATCATTTGCCAAAAGGGCTAAATCATCAGCATAATCTGCATCAGAAATTTTCATATCTCCAGCCCATTTAAGGCCAAAATCTTTCCCTTGAAGTGAATTTCGCATAACATAATCAATAACCAAGCTAAAGAGAAAAGGAGACAAAATGTGCACCCTTGTCGAACACCAGAAGTAATGCTAAACCAATTGCTACAAGCCTTACCAACTCTCACACATGACTCAGTGTTATTATAGAGAGCTTTCATTATGTTAACTAACTTGTCTGGTATACCATATGATTTCACAATCAACCACAAATTATGATGATCAACAGAGTCAAAAGCTTTTTTGAAATCAACAAAGCTAGCAACCAAAGGTTTCTGAAACTCTAAACATTTCTCAAGAATCTGCCTAAGTGAAAATATCTGATCCACACATCCCCTACCACTTCTGAATCCACATTGCTCATCACGCAATTGACTGTCAACCAGATTCTTAATTCTATTAAGCACAATCATGGAAAGAACTTTACCTGGAACAGAGAGTAGGCTGATACCCCTATAGTTATCACAAGAACTGCGATCACCTTTTTTGAAAATAGGGATAACAATAGCTCTGGTAAAATCCTTAGGAACCATGCCTTTATCATAAAAGATATTCAGAATTTCAGTCATCCAAGTGGTAACCGAAACATTCCCAGCTCGAAGCATTTCGGTAGTAATTTCATCTTCCCCTGGGGATTTATGTAGTTTAAGTTTAGAAACAGCCACAATAACTTCAGATTGTGTTATAGGGCCAACATTAAAGCCACCAATGCATCTATCATCATTGCAAACAATGGGAGTAGAACTAACTACATTGTTTAGAACATCACTGAAATGCTCAGCCCACCTAGCCATGACAGAATCCTCCCCTTCTATAACCTTACCTTGTTTATCCTTCAATCCTTGTATGCCAGTCCGTTTTCTACCACACAAAACATTAACTATCTGGTACAGCTCTCTGCTATTGTGCTGTCTAACTGCTTCCTCGGCTTTGTCAGCCAAACTATCACGCCAAAGATTCTTCTCAGCAGCTAACTGATCTTTTACATGTTCATTAAGTTCTCTGTAATGCTTTCTATTAGGACTAGTAGGGTATTGATTAAAGACATTCCTGCAGTTCTTTCTTTCCGAAATAAGCTCAAGTGCCTTATCACTCAGATAATTCTGTCTCTTCTGCTCCTTTTTTCCTAAAAGAGTACTGTTAGTGTCCATAAAAGCCTGTTTAAAATGATCCCATTCTTCCTCAACTTCAGTAGTAAGCAAACCATGACTGTCATAATGACTAAGTAACCTATCATGGTACGCTTTGGCTATAACTGGATCTTTCAGAGCTTCAGTATTAAAAGTAAATTTTTTAACCCTAGCACAACACTTTTTAAGTTTAAGTTGCAACACACTTTTAACAAGGTAATGGTCAGATCCAATTTCAGCTCCCCTATATGCCCTGGTATTCCTAACAGAACTAGCCCATTTGCTGTTAATTAATATGTAATCAGTCATATTCTTATGCAGCCCATCAGGTGAAACCCATGTGTACTTATGTATGTCGCGGTGTTTGTAATAAGTGTTAGTTATTCTGAATCCATTGAGTTTACTTACCTGTAGGAGACGTTGCCCATTGCCATTGCAGCTACCAATGCCAAAAGGGCCTATTACTCCTCCCCAAAAGTCAGAGTCAGTACCAACTTTGGCATTGAAGTCACCAAGAACAAGGGTAATATCTCCTTTCTTGACAGAATTCAAAATATCCTGAAGTTGTTCATAAAACCTATGGTAGTTATATGTCTGGATAATAAAAAAATATGAATACCCCCTCAAGCAGCTGCATGTCACAGAGGTCTGACAGGAGCCTGTCAATGTATATGCCAAAGTAGAAGGTCTGAGAGGATGGCAGGACCTCAGCAGAAAAACGACACATATATCCATGCCTTACCCGGGACTCGAACCCAGGTCCCTTAGATCAGAAGCCAAGCACGATAACCACTGTTATATGGTTTTGTAATAATTTATCCCTAGCATCATCTTCTCTTTATTATTGAATATCAATATATAATTTATTGTAAATTATAATTAATTATTAACCCATGAAGTTTTAGTTTCTTAAACTAAACTCTGTTGTACAAGTTAATTTTGAAGTATTTTCATAAAAATAACTTTAGAGCTTTATCCTGAAGTAACTAACAAACAGCTGTAGTAAAAATTTAATATACATGATATTAGCTGTATTTGCAAAATTAAAACTCGTAAGGAGAGCTTAAGAGGCTCATATAAAGTAGTAGAGCATCAATTGCCATGTAGTGCAATCTGCTTATTACTTCTACAATTATTCCATTATTTTGTACACATGCCTTTTCCTTGTAAAGACTGTCAAGAGTAAAAAAAGAAGAAGCATTACCAGTTCATTGAGCTTGTATACTTTGCTGGCACAGCTCAATGGAGGAGAGCCACTTCAGCTCTCCTCAAGAGTTTTAATTTTGTAAATACAACTGATTTAATTTTAGCCATGAGTCTAGTTAATTTTAAAACAGCTATAGCTTTCATTATATATCAAAAGAAAAAGTATTTAATTGTGATTAAAATGAAATAACAAAAATTCAAAGAAAAGAGAAGGCAAAATTTTATACTCTTTTTTTTTTAAATGGCAAATTTTACTGCACTTTTTTTGACTTAAGTAAAAATTTAGGGAAAAAATGCCTTTTTCCCTATATAAAGCAATTTTTTGTTTACTTAGTTTTTTTCCAAAAATTTTATTTAGTTATGGAAATAACATTTCATGCATGGTCTTAGTCTTTTTGGTGAACTCTAAAAGTAAGGAAGTAGTGCCAAGAAGCTTATTTTACTTTAAAAGCCAGATAATTTAAATAAAAATGGTAAAATATACAGAGGTCTAACAAAATAATGGAAACACATATTGTTTATGGAGAGTATTATATTAATAAGGTGTAGGCCCACCTTGGGCACTCAGAACAGATGCAATTTCACATGGAATAGACTTATACAAGTCATACACATATGGTAATGGAATATAAAGCCATTCTTCCTGTAAAATATGTCCAAACTGTGCCAGTGATGCTGGAGGTGAAAAGTGTGATCTGACATTGCACTCCAGATATTCCCATAAATGTTCAATAATATTGAGGTCTGGAGATTGAGATGGCCAGTGTAGCTGATGCATCTTATCTTTATGCTCTGCAAACCGCAACTTGACATGTTTCACACAATGCATGGATGCATTATCTTCTTGAAATCAGGGATGGTCATTAGAGAACATTGCCCGCAACATTGGGTGCAGGTGGTCCCCGAGAATGGATTTGTACATTGCGGATGTGACATGACCCTGCAGAGAGTAACTAATAGCCCTAAGGAATGCCATGATATGGCACCCCACAGCATCAGGGATCCACCTCCATTCTTCACAGTTGGAATGGTAGGCTTCTGCAGATTTTTCACCAGATGTACACTCTACCAGTGGTGGGAAGCAATGTGTAGCACATTTCATCAGATAAGATGACACATTACCAGTCTTTATCATCCCAGTTTTTATGTGCTTTGCACTACCTTACATGTTTTGTTGTATTGATGTTGGTAATCAGAGATATGTGGATTGCAACACAGTCATAAATACCAGCACGATGAAGTTCCTGACAAACTGATATGATTGAAACAGGATATTCCGATTGGTGTTCAACTCTGCTGCTATTTGTGTTATACAATCCGTGACAATGTTCGCCTATCAGTATCTGACAACTTCGTATGGCATCCACAATTTGCACGTTTTGGGCAATGCCCTGTCCTTTTTGATAAGTAGTCATAATCTTCTATACAGTTCCTCATGTTATACCTACTATTTCCACTGTTCTGGTTACTTAAGCTCCTGCAAGATGTGCACCAATGATCATGCCTTTTTGAAGGTCGCTGAGATTTGACATTGTCGACAATTACACCACAACAGCTGTTAACAAGCCCCTGTAACTGAATAGAGGTAAAGAACTATGAAAATTTTGAAGAAAAACATTTCCAAATATATAATGTTTAACTGAAGTATTGAAATTAAAATTGAAAAATTTCTAAATCAAGTTGTATTACCACTTTCAGAAAGATTAATTTAAAAAAGTGCCAAAAATTCATTGAAAAATTGCAGTTTCTTAAATGTTAATTATTAAATTAACTTCAAAATATAAAAAATAATATTACTGAAATAATTAAATAACTGATTAATTTCACAATAATCATTGTTGGGATATTTATGTCTCTGTGTTGCAGCTAGAGATGCTAAAACGATTTGATGGTTATAATTCGTTTTAGGTGTTGTGCAGTTAAAAGCTTAGGTATATTTACTGCTATGGGAGGATAATCCTTGGCTTGTATACTCACTGTAGTTGCTGCCGAGGCTTATGTTCGGTTGCTGCGCAGCTCTAGTCATCGGTTACTGTCCACTGATGCACAAAATTTTCATCTGTTTAGCACATGGTGATGTTCTTCTAAGTGTGCTTGCAGGATGACATGCTATGGAGCACAGTTGCAGTGGAGATGTTTTTCCCGATTTAACTGTGATGTGTGGTAGAGGATCATCTGCCACTGCTTTACACATTTGACATATTCTTGAGCATAATGCATTTCGTCTGTCTGCTTTGCCGACAACTTCAGATGCTATCAACTTGGCAGATGGGTAAAGATTTATTCTGAAATAAGTTTTACCTTTTAAAAATATTGTTTGCCAATGTAATTCTGCACTCCATTGTTGAAACAGTTGCTATTTGAGGTCAACAAATTCTGACATACACCATAGTACAGTTTTGTTTCCATTAGTTTCAAATTATTTATAATTATTGTTAATCGCAGTGTAGCTGAATGTATAGTATGCTTGGCTACTGAACAAAGTGACCTTGTTTGAGCCTGGATTGGTGTTTCCTTTCTTGTGTTGTCCTTCTGTTAAGGTCTTTCTTTCCTCACAGATATTTATAGCATATTATATTAACTGGCTCCTGTCAGATCTCTATGTTAAGCAGTTGCTTGAGGAATGATTTATTTTTTATTATGTATAATTTTATTATATATAATCAGTAAAAGTAATTTAGAAGCAGCAAAGTAAAAAAGAAAAAAAAATGAAATTCTACTAAAATATTGATCATAATTGACGTACACAGTACTACATGATGTAACTTCTGTTTGTAATAGGTATTGAATCATCCATTAAAAGTTCTGAAAGCATTACAACTTTGTTAGATAGGAAATGCCCAAGAACTCTGAAACCAAAACTATGTACTGAACAGTTAAAGAGTAAGTATAAACATCAGTAGTTATTGCTGCTTAAGTGATTTAAGCTTGTGATAGTGATCATAATGGGAATAATTTTTCTTTATAAACATTTTTTTCAAGTGGAGAAACAATGATTAAAAAAAATTATAAATTTGAATTGATTTTTCGTATTTGATTGGAAACAATTCAAATAAATTCCAATTTCTGTTCAAAAAATTTATTTTCTACTACCTTATAGACCTTTAGATGCTGCCTTTAGATGTTGTTTTGAGATCAATTGATTTTAACAGATACAGAACTGAAAATCAGTTGTTGGAAACTATAAATTGACACACAAGTATTAAAAGTTTTGAAAGTATTACAATTTTACTAAATGGATAATGATGCTAACTGTTATGAAACCTAAACCAGTTGTTAATAACAAAGGGGATACATAAACCTATTGACTCTTAATGTTATTTGTAGTGATTTAAGCATGTGAGGACAATCATTACTGGCACAAATGGATTAGTTTCAAAATTATCTCATCATGATTTTTCAAATGGAATAAACAGATAAAACATCACATTAGCACTTCAAAAGTATATTTTTAATTTTATTAAAAATCTTCTAAAAAATTACTGTTTAAATTGATTGTTGCATCAAATATTACAAGAAATTTATTACTGAAAATTACAGATCATTACTGAAAATTACAAGAAGGCTTGCATGTCATTTGTCTTGACTTACAAATCCTAAATTTTGTTATTATCTCTCTTGACCCTTCCATGGTCCAGTCTAAAAAGCTGGTTTACATCCAGAGGCTCAGCTATTTTTTCACTATTCTCAGCAAAAAAAAAAACTTTAGAACTTTTTGCCAAATAACTAATGAAAAGAATTATGTTATATGCCAAATTAACCAGCATTTAATTCTGAATTGTTTGAAAATTAAATACTTTACAGAAAAGATGACTAGTTTTATTTTAATAGGACTTTTATAGAGGCATGCAGTAAAAAATGCATCTGGCAATGCAAATAAAATTTATTTAAAAAAACTAATAGACAGAAATGATTATAATAAACATGAACAGAAAGGCTATTTATTTCTGAACAACAACAACAAAAGAAATATTTACTTGAAATAAAAAAATTATTCCCATTTTGTATTTTTTTTCTGTAATTCATAAATTCCATAATTTTAGAATGGGTATGGCTTTCTACCCATTCTAAAATTATGGTACCATAATGTAGAAAAGTACGTGCTTTTTGCAACTGTGCTGAGTCATATCAGCAAATCAACTTTGGAATTAAAAAAAACACTGAAAAAGGTCATGTTGTATACCAAATTAAAACAGAATTAAATTGTGAATTTTATGAAAATAAAAAATTTGAACAAATTTGCAAACATTAATTTTCATAAGATTTTTTACAGTGATAGTGAAAAAATAGATCAGATTATGCAATTATGGCTTAATATTGGAAAATCTGATGAATAAAAATAATTAAATTATTTAGTAATCAAAAGTAAATTTTTTCCCAAATAATAATATATTTTCCTGAAAATTATTTTTAATTTCTTTCCATAATTCTTTTCAGTAATGTATATTTTAAAACACAGCCCAGTGTTAAACAAGATGACTTTTTTTTTTTACATTCATGGAGTTTTCTGTCAAATTTATGAATTGGAAGAACAGTTTCTTAGCTTTTATTTTGTATTAAATATTATGCATTTTTTTTCTTTGGTTGTTGAATTTTAGGGATATGTTGGCCAATATGTTGGTGCAACAAGATCAAAAAAACGTCAACATCCTGAAAGTGGCACAGCCAATAAATTGAGGGAGAGGGAGAGGGGTAAATTATTTTTAAAATATTAAATATAAACTCAAAAGCTAATGATTTTTCAAAAAATAAAAATTTTCCAGGAGGGTGGGGGGATGCCTTCAGTATAGCAGTGGAGAAGGTTATGAGGAGTTAGAACACCATTGAGGAAATTGCCCTTCCAACCATAGGACTGATTTCTGTGCCAAGGCATTTTGCTATTGTATCCAAGACCATTTTCAGAAAATGATAAAAGTTTTTTTGATTGGAGAACAAAGAAAAATTAAAAAATATGTAACCTAAATTAGATATTAAAAAAATATCCAAAGCAAAAAGTTGTTAGTCAGTGTCATAGCCAGTGATGCATCATGATTTCGAAAGATCTGTAACAACATACAAATATATGGGGATAAACTAAATAAATTAATGGAAGTAAAGATTAACAAGTTGTAAGGCAACTATTGTCACAATCAATGATGTCACATAACCCTAAAAGATTTAGATGAATAAAAAACAATAAATCAATAGAAGTAAAAATGAAACAATAAGTTGTAAGTCAGCTATTTTCATAATTAGTAATATAGGAAAGATTTGAACTCCCAAAAAATTATATATATAAATCTAAGAAAATAATATCGTAATAGATTTATAAAAATAAAATCCAAGTTTTAATTGTAAAAATACAAATAGAATACTAACTGAATTGAAAAATTATCCATTGTTAATGACCTATATGCAGCACACAGTGCACACAGCTGGCTGTTACTAATTAATGCTATCTATCTGTCTTGCTGTGCTGTGATGTATTTATCAAGACTTTTGCCCAAACAAGTTATTTTTAGTTGTGGTATTTTGGTTTCAGTAGCTTGAAATCACAGTTGAATACTGGAACAGATGATAAAAATAATTCTATGCATATTAAAATAGTTTTAATGCAAAAAGGAGGACATAAAATGAAAAAATAAATAAATAGAATAAAAATAACAGAGATGCATAGCTCAATAATTACTTCCAAAATCTTCCTACTTTAAAATAGCAGTTTTTAATCAATAAATATCCATAGAGTTATCTGTTGACTTTTAACATCAATAAGTCAATAAAAGGTTTTGTGGAAAAATGTTTCTGGAGAGATTGAGTTGAATTGGCAAAACTTTTTTCCACAAAACCATTTATTGATTTATTTACATTAAAATCAACAGTCAACTCTTTGGATATTTATTGATTAAATCATTAATAATGCTAATAACATGAAGTGATGAGGTACTTATTTATTGACATCTTACTTAGCACAACATAAAAAAAGAAATAGTTGCCATCTCAGATCATAGATGGTGTTATATTAAAAGCAGACATAGACATCTTGGCCTCTCATTTTGTATTCTGCCAATGTGCATAATCTATGGGAACTATGCAAGGGTTAAGGAATTTCATTCTATAGAGATATAGAAATTGTCATTCTATTCAACAAGGACCTGAAACGCTATATGCACCTATCTCTGCAATCTCCCACCCTGCCTATGGTCAGTAGGGGACTTTTGGAAAGGTCGCTGTCCTTTGGATGGGTAATTAAGCTGTGGCCCCATGTGTGGGAAAGCCATATTCTCTGTACATTAAAGAACATGCTGGATGGCCTTAATAGGAGATTACTCCCAACAGCTTTCGAGTCCTCTCCCAGCCTTCTCTGAGCCTTTGGGATCCTTGTGACCTGGCCATTTAGCACATTGTGTGCAAAAAATGTGCCGCTCAGAGGTAAAGCAACCCAACTACATATACCTGGCTATATGTACCAACTATCTTTACCTGAAATGTAGTTAAATATGTCTTTTGTGCCATTTTGATATACATATTGCAAATTCTTGTTACCATATATCCTGATATGCCATTGTTGTCATTACTATTGGATTATACTGCTACACTCCTGCTATGTTATATTTACATATTATATACAGTGTTAGATTTTTATTAAATTTACAACTGCTGTTAAATGAGAAACATAAATACACTCAAGAAGTTGTTTTTAGATGCACTTGACAAGAGCCTGTCAATATAATATGCAATAAAGGAGATCTGCAGAAAAGTGAGACTTCAGCAGAAACACAATACAAGAAAAGAAACATCCATGCTTTGTCCAAGGCTTGATCTCAGATCCCTATGATCAACAGTCAAGCACTCAAACTGCTTGGAGAATGGGAAACAATTGTAAATTGTGTAAAGTTATCTGTTTTAATTTGACAGTTCAACAGTCGTAAAGTAGGTATTAAATTAGCTAAACACTTTGCTTCTTTTACTGGTCATCTGTAAGAAGACCAATAAAATTAAGAAACAGGAAGAAACCAGTTTATAAGAAGTTTTGTGGAAAACTGAAAAAAGAAACTGCTTGAATCCTGTATTCTATAAGTATACACAGAATTTTGTACCCAAGCCTTGACCATTTTCTGTAATTTTTTTCTAGTATGTGTGTGTGTATAATATTCACCTATTCCTCAATTTACATGGTAATATGATTGGAAAAAAGCACTGTCAATCAAGACCAAGAGCTTTTGAAAAATGAGGGGTTCAGCTCTGTTTTTTTTTTCCTTTTAAATAATTGATTTTATTTTTAATGCATGTATACAGTATGTATCTGCAGGTATGATGTGAGATGCCAGTTTCATTAAAAGCAGTTATGTTGAGAACTCCATAGAGCTGGATTTTATCCACTGCTGATAGAAGGTATCTTCTGCCTCTCTAATCTAATGGGCATAAAAGGTTAGCACCAGGAACCCATGAAGTTTACCACTCCACAGCAGGGCAGAAAACAAAGAAAAAAGTGTCCATGGATCAGTAGACCACAATAATCTGGCAGCTCTCCACTTCCTTCCAAAAGAGAATTCAAAAGGTACTAACAGTCTGCATCTGACCATGCCTGGTTCTGTGCATCATCACTGGCGATTGGTGTACAGCTCTCCTTTCAGTTCATGCCTAGCTAGCTACCTATGAAGAACAAAAATATTGGAATATAATTTAAGCTAGGGATTCACCAGAGAACTTACACACAGAATACATAAGTATCCTGATCATACCTGGGTATAAAAAGTAGTGTATATGCAGCTTTATTACAGTATACTTTAGTCACATGGTTAGTTTTACACAGTCAAGAAAATGAAACCGGTTTTGTTTTACTCTCTTTGGATTTTGTTATTCATAGTGTAATCACAGTTCAATTCATAATATGACAGAAATTTCTGACAAGACTATCACTGTATCCAGTGACATTTAACATTAAATTGCTTATAAGTTTTGGTGGAAAAGTAATAAGCAAATGATTATGCAATTTATCCTCTTTGAAACTTAATAAATTAAGATGATAAATTTTGATATATTTATCATCTATGGAGGTTGAATACATACAATGAAGTTTTCATGAAAGATTAGAGAAATAATCTAGAAATTTTATTCACATCACCCTGAAGTTGATAATGATATACAAACCTCTGATGACAAAGACATATACATATTTTGTATTAACATGTAACACATACAGGTAATGGAAAACAAAACAAAAAACAAAAAAACCCAACTGAAACAGCAATGTAAAATCACTAATACAATGTTAGACTGCCACATAGCCTGTATACATCATAGCATAGAGTCTACCAATGCCTGAAAGTAGGGAGGCAGGTTTTGACATCATTCACGTGATCAATTCCTACTTGTTCAATAGTTCTGTAAAACTGCCTGAGACATTGTTCCAGAAGTTCCCATAGATTTTCCAGCTGGTTGATATATCATGACTGTGGTGGCTATTGTATGTGAAAAAGCTCAGTCCCATGCTCTGCATACCACTTGGTGATCACATGGGCTCTGTGGATGGGAGCATTGTGATCCTGAAAGATGGCTCTCTCTTCATGAAAGAAATGTTGTACCACTGGATGAAAATGATCATTCAGGATTGTCAATTAACAATTAGCTATTGCCTTCTAATGTAATGAGTGCACCCAAACCATGCCATGAGAAAGCCCCCACACCATTACAGAACTGCCAGAAAAACTGATTTACATCCAGAGATCCAGCTATTTTTTCACTCTGATAAGGCAAAAAAAAATTATTAACTTTAGAACTTTTTTGCCACATACTTGAAAGGAATTGTGGCATGTTATATGCCAAACTAATTAGCATTTAATTCTGGATATTCTGAAAGTATAATATTTAACCAAAAAGATTAGTTTTATTTTAATAGGACCTTTTTAGAGTAATGTAGTAAAAAATGCATCTGGCAACACAAAAATTTATTTAAAACAAACTAATTGTAATTATTACAATGCGCATGAATAGAATGGCTATATATTTCTAAAAAAAAACACTTTCTTGTTTCAAGTAAATATTTCTCTCGTTTTGTAAATTTTTTCTCAATACCATACTTTGAGAAAATTTCAGGCTTTTAGACAATTATGCTGAATCAGATAAACAAGTCAACTTTAGAATTAAAAACGACAAATTTTATGAAAATAGGTAATATAAATAAATTTGCAAGCATATTGATTTTAATAATCCTTTTTCAATATGATGTGGTGAAAAGAAAGACCTGATGAATAAAAATAGTTAAATTATATATTAAAGGGAAATTTTCTCCCAATTAATATAATATCCAACCTGAAATGTGATTCTTATTCCTTTTAATGATTCTTTTCAGTATCATATATTTTAAACACAGCAAGTGTTATACAAAGTGACTTAGGCTTCTCACATTCACAGAATTTTTTGAACTGATAATAAATATTGAGATAAACTCAGATAAACTTGACAGTTCAACATCCAGTAATAAATAGGCACTTTTTGACATCAATTTCAATTTTAGAGGAAAAATTGAGCCGGGTGGGATATGAACCCATGACCTCCTGATAACATGTCAGGTGCTCTGGACCACTGAGCTACCAGCCGCCGATCAAGATTTCCTCTAATTAACGCTATGAACATTCCCTTTATGTCACATGTAGGCCGCCGTCCGTCGGATGGGACGTTATGCCGTGGCCCCATGTGCAGGAGAGCCATACCCTGTGCACGTTAAAGAACACGCTGAATGGCCTTGACGGGAGGCTACCATCTGTCTCCCAACAGCTGTTCCAGTGCGTCCCCTCCCCCAACCTTCTCTGAGCCTTCGGGGTCCATGTGACCTGGCCATTTAGCCCATGGTGTGCAAAAAAGTGCCGCTCAGAGATAAAACAACCCAACCCAAGTCACATGTAAATCACATGTCACAGGCGTTATTTTTGGCAATTTTTAGCCCTAGCGGCTTTTTATTTGCCAATAGATGGAAAGCATGTGTTACAAGTATGCTAATGATAATAAATATTGAGATAAACTCAAACTCTACAGTTCAACATCCAGTAATAAATAGGCACTTTTTGACGTCGATTTCAATTTTAGAGGGAAAATTGTCTGAGTCGGGTGGGATACGAACCCACAATCTCCTGATAACATGTCAGGTGCTCTGGACCACTGAGCTACTGGCCAGTTTTTAAGAAAAAACTCGGACATTTTTTCCTCTAAAATTGAAATCGACATCGAAAAGTGCCTATTTATTACTGGATGTTTTTTGAACTGGTTATGAAATAGAAAAAAACTTCCTTGACTGTTTTTTTTGCTAAACATTTTTTTTCTTTAGGTTTTGAAGTTTGGTGATCTTGGCTAAGTGCAGAAAGGTTTGTGCATCAAAGCAAAAAAAAAACAGTGTTATATTGTCAGAGTGGCACAACCAAGATACATTCAGTTTAAACATAAAAACTCGTATTTTTTTTAAATATAATTTTTCTAGTGGAGGGGTAAAAATCCTTCTCAGAATTGCCCTCCCACATGAGGACTGATTTCCATTTCAAAGAAGCCCACTTTGCATCTGTATCCAAGACCTCATTCATTTTCAGAAAACTGGACAAGTTCAAAGTTTTTTTAGAAAAAACCAAAGAATAATAAAAGAAAAATTACATATAACCTAATGGGATGTTAAATATAATATCTACAACAGCTTTTGCGCTGGCAATCCGATGTAGCATAACTCAGAAATATCAATAAATCAGCCAACTAAAAGATTGCTATTTTATGGAACTAAATCTACAGAAATGAATTTGCTTCCATATCTAAAACCTCATTAATTTTCAGAAAATGATAGCAGATGAAAGTTTTTTTTACTGGAAAAGTAATAAATAATAAAATAAAAATTAACATGTAACCTAATGCGATGTTAAAATATCCACAGCAACAAGTTGTAGGCCAGCCATCCGATGCAGCATAATTATGAAAAATCAATACTTATTGATTGGCCAAAAGATCGATAATTTGCAAAATATGTCTAATGAAATGAAAACTAAGATTTAAATGTAAAAAAGTAAATACTAACTTTGCAAAGGGTATCCAATATGTTGGACCAAAACTGTAAATAATATGGAGCCACTTACAGCACACAGAATGGAAATAACGTGTGAGTCACCCTGCTTCTTGTGCAGTGAACCATAACTTAATTAGGTGCAGCTGCACTTAGTTTTCTTTCTAAGAAGGATGTTTTTTCTTCCAGTTTTGATTTTAAGAGCGGGAAAGATGCAGAGAATGCTGGGTAAAATGATTAAAATAATTCTGGGAATACTAAAATGGGTTTATGGCATAAAAGAGTGTGAAACAGAAAAAAAAATGGTGGCACTTACTTTGTAATAACTTCTGAAATCTGTCGTTTTTAAAAATAACCGTATTTGTTAACTTTTGGGGAGTTTCGAAAATTAAGGAAAAATTTGTTGTTGATAGTTCAAATCAAACTTGCAAGCTTAAATCATAAGGACAGCAAAGAGGAGCATTAACAAGCAAATCAGCAATACTGTTTAGTGCTTCTTAGAAATGGCAATCAGATGGCTTTATCAAATTATTTCTATTGTAGTTTAATAAAATATGCATCAAATTAAAAAAGAAAATGTTATTTTTCAAGCTTGAATTGCACATTTTTAAAAGATATATCGAAAAAAAATTCAAATGGCAATTTTTTTAATATTGCCTTTGGTCGAAATTTTATGTGTTGTACAAAAGACATTTATTTATGTCCTTGATCTCTTATTTCGGATTCTGTCAACATCTATGTTCGATGGTGACCTGGAAAGGGTTAACATATACTGGTGATGTGTGGCATGAGATAAACAGAAGAATAGGGATTGCTGCTGAGACTTTTAAGAATCTAGAGAGTGTAGAGAAATAGGTATATACACCTGAAGACTAAAATTAGACTGTATAATAGTTTGGTTCTTCCTAAGATAGTTATGATGGCAAAACAAGGATCCTTTGTAAGCAGGATAACAAGAAACTTGATGCTTTTGATTCTAGTTGCTTTTGCAGTATCTTGGACATTGGGTGGTTTGACATTGTAAGTAATGATGAGGTTAGAAGAAGGAATCATCAGTCTCCTTTGAGCAGTATTTTGTGCAGAGAGAGACTATGTTGGTTTGACCATGTTGCCCATATGCACAGCAGCAGATTGATAAGCAGGATTAAGAACAGTGTACCTAAAGGCTTCAGGAAAAGGGGAAGACCTAGGATGTGATGGACAGACAAATCAAACAGGACTTTGTTAGAATTGGCCTACAGTGGCCAAATGCAGCAGCTATAGCTTAGGACAGACATGTCTGGAGAGGAAAATTATACATTCTGATAAGTCCTCTGTAGCCCATGGCTCATGAGGATTTTGTATATATTGTATGTATATGCATAGCTGTTGTATTTTAGCTTCCTGTCTATTATATTTTAGGTGTATCCATCTGAATTGCATGAATTTATGTAGTAATTATTTGTTCTTTTTAATACTTAATACTTGATTTTTATATCAAATAGACAATAAAGGAAAAGTTGAGAAAGAAGTTAAATTGAATACTACAGAAACAAGTACTTCAAATAGTGAACAAGGTATGTATTATGAATTGATAGCTATAACTATATTACTAGTATGATTAATCCTACACCACATTTCATAATTTTGATGGTATAAAATGTATTGTCAAGTAATTTTATTTTGCTATATTTTGATTTGTTGACACATCAAAACTTCTTGTAACCAAGTAAAAATCGATAAAATGGATATCCAAAGTTTTAAGCCCTTTTAATACATCTGCTTATTTAGTTCTTTGTTAATGCATATTATTCTCCTTTTTTGAAATATATAGTTTTTGATGAAAATTAGCACAAAAAGTTTGCAATTCCTTAGATGACATATTTAGATGTCAGTTTTTTTATTGTAAAAATGTATTACAATCATATAAAATTAAAAAAGAAAAAAATTATATTTTAGGATATTTTGATAAAATATTTCCTACATAGTATTAGAAGTTATGCATAATATTTAATATTTTAAAATATTTTCTCTGCTTTTTCCTGCAGTTTTAGATTGTTTTAAAAGATGAGCTATTGTTTTGCTTTGTCATTTGTTTTTCTCTCTCTTTCTCTGTATATCCACTCTGTTGGTCAATCTGTAGACATTCAACTTTTTTTATTTTCAAAGATTAATGAAAGTTTCTCTTTGAGTTGAATAGACACTAATGAAATATTAGGATTCGATTTGCTGAAGATCTCAGTAATGTTAGTTTTCACCTTTAAAGAGGGCTGAAGTTGGAAAATGGCAAAATTTTAATGACTGTTTTTAAATATTCATGCTAGAAATATGAAAATTGGGTGGTCAAAAGGTTTGCATTGAAGCAATAAAATTTTCCCTTACCCCTGGGGGTGTCGTAAAATGTAATACATTTTCTGTCTTAAGAGAAAAATAAAGATTAGTTTTATCAGATAGGTATCAATGAAATATTGTTTTTTTACACTTTCTGAATCATCTATTAACCCTTCCAGTGTACAGCCTGAAAAACAGGTTTCCATCCGGAGGCCAAGCTATTTTCTCCCTATGCTCAGTCAAAAAAATTAACTTTAGAACTTTTTTTGCCAAATAACTAATGAAAAGAATTATGGCCAAATTGTTGTATGCCAAATTAATCAGAATTTAATTCTGGATTTTTCTGAAAAATAAAGTATTTAACGAAAAAAAGACGATATGTTTTATTTTAATAGGACTTTTTTCAGAGTCATGTAGTAAAAAAATACATCTGGCAACACAAATATAAATTTATTTAAAAAAAAACTAATAGTCAAAAATAATTACAATGCACATGAAAAGAATGACTATATATATTTCTGAATAACAAAAAAAAATAATTTTTGGTTTTAAGTAAATATTTTTTTTGTTTGTAATTTTTTTCTCAGACCATACTTTGAGAAAATTCCAGGCTTTTAGCCAATTGTGCTGAGTCACATACACAAGTCAACTTTAGAATTAAAAAAAAATAACCAATAGAAATAGGTCATGTTATATGCCAAATTAAACAGAATTTAATTACGAATTTTATGAAAATAAATAATATATTGATTTTAATAAGCCTTTTTCAGTGTGATATGGTGTGATATGGTTATACAACGTGACTAGGACATCTCACATTCACAGGATTTTCAGAGCTGTTATGAAATAGAAAAAAACTTCCTTGGCTGCTTTTTTTGCTAAACATTATGAATTTTTTCTTTGGGTGTTGAAGTTTGGCAATCTTGGCCAAGTGCAGAAAGGTTTGTGCACCAAAGCAAAAAAAAAAATAGCATTTAGTATTATATCGTCTGTGTGGCATGGCCAAGTTACTGAGGTGGTGTGTGTGTGTGTGTGTGGGGGGGGGGGGGGGGGGGGGGGGGGGGGGGCTTTAAAATCATTTAATATAAACATAAAAACTCGTAATTTTAAAGAAATTATATTTTTCTAGAGAGGGGAAGTGAAACTTTCTACGCGAGTGTAGCGGAGGAAACGCCTTCCTAAAATTGCCCTCCCACATGGCAGCTGATTTCCGTAGCAAGGAAGTCTATTTTGCTTCCGTATCCAAGACATTAATTTTCAGAAAACATAGAAGCTCAAAGTTTTTTCCTAGAAAAACAGGAAATGATAAAAGAAAAATTACATATAACCTAATGGAATGTTAAATAAAATATCCACAGCAAATTTTAAGCCAGCCTCCGATCTAGCATAACTTGGAAAGATCGATAAATTAGCCGATCGAAAAATCACTGACTAATGGAAGTAAATCTACAGAAATGAATTTGCTTCCATATCCAAGACCTCATTTATTTTCAGAAAATGATACTATATCAAAGTGTTACTGGAAAAGTAATAAATAATAAAATAAAAATTAACACATAGCCTAATGCGATGTTAAAATATCCACAGCAACAAGTTGTAGGCTAGCCATACAATGTAGCATAACTATGAAAAAATCAATACTTATCAATTGGCCAAAAGATTGCTAATTTCTGAAAATAATCTACTGAAATGAAAGCTAAGGTTTAAATATAAAAAAAGTAAATACTAGCTTTACAAAGGGTATCCAATATGCTGGACCAAAACCGTAAACAACACTTATAGCACACGTAACGGAGATTGCATGTGTCAGCCATCTGTGTCTTGTTTGCCTCAGTGAAGCCTAACTAATTAAATGCAGCTGCAACCAGAATTTCTAAGAAGGATGTGTTTACTTCCAGTTTCGATTTTGAAGGTGGGAAAGATGCATAGAATGCTGGGAAAAATACAAATAACTTTGGAATACTGAAATAGGTTTATGACAGAAAAGAGTGTAAAATGGAAATAAAAAATGGCGGTACATATTTTGTAAATATTTCCAAAATCTATGGTAAAAAAAAAACTGCTTGAGGGGGTATTTATTTTATTATTTATATATATATATAAAATTTCAACGGCAATTTTCATTTTTTAAAAAATCAATATTTTTTTGGTGTACTAAAAACGGATACATACATCCCTTGGCCTCTCAATTCAGATCCTCCCCTCTCCCCAAAGGCTTAAATAATACTTATTTTATAAGGAAATCCCCCAAAACCAGGGCCTTAACTCCCCCTATTGGAAATTTCTAGGTACACCCCCATAGCAATTCATAGTAAAAGTATTGCAACACACAGTAATTACTAGCTGCAGTACAGAATAATGCAGAGATCATGTAGGTCTTGCTGACCACCCAAGTAGAATGAATTTCATGATTCTGTAGAGTATGAGAGGCACCAAATATTTCCTATATCTGGGGTTTCACTGCACCTTAATCTGGTGCTGACCTGAATTCATGTAGAAGAAACTTGATAACAAAATGGCAAATTTGTATTGTTTTGCAAAACTGATGCAAATGTAATGGCAAAATAAAATATGAATAGTTATTTGTTGTTTTGTAAGGAAGAGGTGTAAAGGTTATTGAGCATATAGACATTTTTTTTATTGATTGCTAAGTCTATTATGAATATTTGAACTTAAAAAAAGAAAAATGTAGTTTTTAAGGATATTCTGTTTACTTTTCCACACAATTTGCTCATACTAAATAAAAAAGTACATGTATGCATAATTTTTCAAGTTTTATAGAATTTATTGCTAGCTATATTTTACAGTATTTCTTTTACAGTAATTCCTTAATTTATATTTTTTTCTTCTCATTTTTGTTTTTAGTAGAAAACAAGAGAAAATTGAAGAAAGAAGTTAGATTTAATGATATAGAAAGCTCCTCAGACACAGAAACAAGTTCTTCAGGTGATAGTGACAGTGAACAGGGTATGTAATCAATTATGAATAATAAACTTAAATTGCATTCTTTTAAGTATGAGTTTTATTGGATCATTAAAAGTGGCAGGTTAATTTTGAAGTATTTTTAACTTAAAAACCTCGAGAACTGTAATGCGTTATCCTAGGGGAAACACAGTCAGTAGGGGACACCAATGGGCTTGGAAAGGCCACCGTCCATCGGATGGGGCATTAAGCTGTGGCTCCATGTGCAGGAGAGACATATCCTGTTCATGTTAAAGAATAAGCTGGATGGCCTGGACTGGAGGCCATCCAGCTTGTCTCCCAACAGCTGTGCCAGTGGGTCCCCTCCCCCAACCTTCTCTAAGCCTTCAGGTTCCATGTGACCTGGCCATTTAGCCCATGGGTGCAAAAAAGTGCCGCTCAGAGGTAAAACAGCCCAACCCAACCAAGGGGAAAAAGAAAGCTTAGTTGGACTATTATAAAAAAAATGAACTTGTTAATAATCATGATTAATTTAAAGAAAGTTTTAAAAGTAGTTTTTATTGGGAAAAATAAAAATTGGGAAAAAATTAACAAATAAAGACTTAATTGTATTCTGTGTGACTACTTAATTGTATTTTGTGTGATTGCTTTGAAACATGCCATACACAACTGATGACTTAGTATAAATACTGTCACTAAATTTTATGTGCATATATATATACACAAAATCTCTGACTAACATGATAGATGTGTTAAAAATATTCCTGTATGGTGAAATTGTGTACTCAGACACATTTATCATAAGAAATAATATATGTTGTGGAGGTGGGCAATCTAGAATCCTAAATCTCATTGATATATTTTTAATTGTCTTTCTTTTTTTATGAATATACTGTGGTTAATTCTTTGTTGTTGTTTTCCTACAAGTAACTCATTTTTACAGAAAGAACAATAATATACAAAGGTTCAAAAAGTTATGGCAACTGATGCAGTACTTACTCAACAGTTGATTTCCATGTGAAATTAACATTCCATACCCTCATTGTAATCACTGTCTAGGTCAGTGATTCCCAACCTTTTCTGGACCATCGCCCCCTTTAGAAGAGAACAAAAATTTCAACGCCCCCCTAGTCCATAATAGTTAATTTTATATGAAATATTAAAATATTGTTGCATATTATCTGTACCTAATTTATCTGTTTATTTATCTATTAAAAATCATAAAGCAGAAATTAATAAAACGACAACCAAATGTACAATAAAATTGTTTATTAAAATTTTAAAAATAAACACAGAATCAATAAAAAATAAAAAATAATGAGATAAACACAAAATTAATAATAAATAAAAAAAAATAATGAGATGGTTGATTCTTTGACAGTAAATTAGCTACTGCACTGAATCCACGCTCAGCCATATAGGACGAAGGAAACGCGATTAAAAACTTCTGTACTATTGCCCACAATCCAGGGTAGAGAACTGGTATTGATTTTTGAAGCCAGAACTCTTGGTATCCATGTTTGAATTTTACTTTCAGTGCTTTGTTAGTCGTGAGTTCTAAGAGTTCCTCTTCCAAATTTGATGATTCTTCAGTATCTGTGTTTGCGAAAGGATCTAAAACCCAACTCGGTATATTCACGTTTAAAATATCTTGGAAACGCTCCATAAAATCAACATGAAGAACTTCCAAGTGTTGGCAGTAAGTAAGTAAATCTTCCGGTTTTGCAGAGACTGCTGATATTGTGGGAAAGTGGTTGTATTCACCTCTACCTAGATTTCGTTTGAATAGAAGAAGTATTCCCGCAAAAGCAGCTATGACGTTTTTTGTTTTAATTAAATTCAACTCATCACCTTGCAATTGTAAATTGATTAAATATTTTAAACAGGTCTGTCAAATAAGCGATGTCATTTTTTGACATAATCAGGTTTTCGCGCAATTTTTCGTCGCTGTCTTCAAGAAAGTCCAGTACTGAGTCAAATAGATTGAAAAAACAATTCAGACAAACACCTTTAGAGAGCCAACATACTTCTGTGTGCAGCAGCAAGCGATTGTAATCTTCATCATTTTCATTACAAAGCTTACCAAATAATCGGTCATTCAATGAATTGCTTCTAATCTTATTGATTGCTTTAATAACGTAATGGAGCGACGTATGCAGACATTCATTCAAATTTTTTGCAACCAAATGCTGACGATGAATAATACAATGTACAGTGAGTACATTTGGTACTGCTTGTTTCAAATGCGCTATGAAACCCTTATGACGCCCTGTCATTGCTGGAGCACCATCAGTAGCAGCAGACAAAATATTGCAAATAGGAATTTCTTTCTCTTGAAAAAACTTTTGCCTGGTATTAAATATAGATTCTCCCTTTGTATCAGATTCCAAATTTTTAGCAAATAATAAAATACCCCCTCAAGCAGCTGCTTGCCACAGAGGTCTGACAGGAGCTTGTCAGTTTATATGCCATAGTAGAAGGTCTGAGAGGATGGCAGGACCTCAGCAGAAAAACGACACATACATCCATGCCTTACCCGGGGCTCGAACCCAGGTCCCTTAGATTAGTAGTCAAGCGTGCTAACCACTCGGCCATGGGACGGACAGCAAATAATAACTCTTCATTAATTTTTTCTTCTTTTATAAATCGTATGTATGATAAGAGTAGAGCTTCGTTATTTGGTAAAGTTGATTCATCGAGTTGAATGGAAAATTTGCAAGTCTTTAAGTAATCACATAATGATATTTCAGCGTCTTTTGCCATTTCATCTATTCTTCTTTGCACTGAATTATTACTGAGAGGAATTTTTTTGATGATATCTGATGATGTCTTATGATGAAGAACAGTTTTTAATATCTCTTTGACTGCCAGCAAAATTAATTCCTCGCCAATTGTGTGTGGTTTTCCTGCTTTTGCGATTCACAATGAAACATTATCTGAGGCTTGTAGTCCGTCATCATCTTGTTTAGAAGACAACGCAAAAAGGTTTGACATAGTTGGCTGTTTTAAATATTGCTTTTCCAGTTCTTGAAAATAGGATAAATCTTTGTTCTTCTTATCAGCATGCATTTTATTTAAATGCTCTTGTAGCCTAGAAGGTTTCATAGCTTCATTTGAAAAAACTTTTCGGCAAATTAAACACATAGGTTTGTAGGAGAGTACGTAAATCCATATTTCAAATACTCAATACTGTACTGCCGGCATTTCTTTTTAGATGTAGATTCAGACATTTTCAAGTATAAATTAACTTCTCAACAGATTTATAGATAGTTATAAAAATAATGTTTATAATGACTTCTAACACTTATCACTCACGACTATTTATCACGGTGAAGCACATAAAAATAATAAAACATTCCTAGAGCTATCGCTTTTACAGATTTGATTTTGTGCATGCATTAACTTGTATGTTTGCGATGCTGGCGCACTTGCTCTGTAAACAAGTCATTTCAAGCTCCCATATTCTTGTCGAAACATGTTAAATTGCATGAACTGCGTGTTTGCCTACCAACTTGCAAGGACTTGTCACCGTCAATCTATTCTAAACTAAAACAAATTAGGTATAGGTATACCTAATGCTAATTTAAAAATGCTTATTAACACGATAACAATAAGATAATTTACATAGCTAGATAAAATATTTATTCATGAAAACAGGTATTTTCAAAGTATTTTATTATATTATTATTGCATCAAGGTTGATTTGCCTATCAGGACGGACACACATGTCCAACATAATAAGCCTGATATAGTAGTGCATGTTAAGGTATTGAATGAGATTACAATTATTGAAGTAGGAATAACATCTCAGGATAACCTGCAGACACTAGAGGTTGAAAAGAAGAGGAAGTATGATCTGCTGGCTAATGAGTTGAGCCTAATTCACAAGTGTAATGTTAATATTACACCTTATGTTCTGACGTGGGATGGTATTGTAACTACGTACCATAAAGCATACTCAAAGCGACTTGGAGTGGGAAAACATATTGAAGCTTATATCCAATCTGTGATCTTGAAGAGAACTTTTGAGAGCATCTCAGTCGACTTCAGACGTACCAGTACGCTAGTAGGCAGTAGCAGGGAACTTATTGTCCAAGCTGCAGTTGAAAAGCTGTACATGACGGATGAGGCAGAATCACCAGGAAGACACCACAGAATAGAAGAGATGAAAAGGTTGTCACAGAAAATTCCATTAAATTTATTTATTTATTTGACCGCCCCTCTCAACTGCCTCAACGCCCCCCATTTGCCTCTGGATCCGCTACCGCCCCCATGGAAGGCTCCAGCGCCCACTGGGGGATGGTATCGCCCCCGTTGGGAATCTATGGTCTAGGTTAACAACTTATTCAAAATATGTGGTAGCCAGTGAATATCATTAGCAGATCTGTTTCTGTTGATTACTGTGATGGACTGCCCTATGGCTCACAGCACCTCAGTTAGACTGAAACTATTGTCCTGAGAATGGTTCCTTCACTTTGGAAAGTGGTCAAAGTCAGATTCATATCCAGGGAGTAAGACTGATATTCCAAGTTTTCACATCACCATCTTGCCTAAAGCTCATTCACAGGTTGCTGGATTTTTGTGGCAGTTTTGTTGGACACGGAGACTCTGGATGGTCTAACATTTCAGGTCTTCATTGGACTAACATTTCAGTTCCAGCTTATATGTTCCTGCTCACATTTTGTTAATGTGAAATTTCTTCATTGTGTCACTGCCATTTTGCTAATGGCAGTGACACAATGAAGAAATGCACCACCCTCATGTGATACCTTTCCAGGTAGAGGTTTGCAATAGCATATTTGTGCCACTTATACACCTCCATAAGATGGTGTGGGACCACCATGTTGCAATTTTTTTGTATTGCCCAGTATGTCCTTCAGATGCTGAATGATGGAAATACTTAGTCCAATGTCATTTGCCAATTGGCATGTCATCCTATGTCTGTCAACATCCAGCAATGACTGTGTGAGCTGAATCTGCTGCAGGATTGTGGGGTACCTGGCACAGTGAGCATCACAATATTGTCCTGATCCTGGCAAAAGCACTGCACCCATCATGCACCTGTGTGATAGTGTAATGCTGTATCTCCACATATTTCCCTCAATCCATGTCAACAGTCCCTTGCATTATACCCATGTGCCACCTCAATTTTAATCCAACTACATTGTTCCAGCTTCATGAATCTGACTTGGGCATTCTGTCAGGAGTCTCATATTGCTGTGACTTCATTTTGTCCACTCTCCCTATTGTGGCACCATGTGAATGATGGCTTACCTCTGAAACAGGTTCTGTACAGCACAGGAATAACAACAAGTACATTGGGAGTGCTCCACACATTTGACAGCAGGGCTGCTGTTACTTTTCAAACAGTCCCCATAAGTACAAACAAAAAACACCTAATGCAGTTTTATTTTAATAAATGATAATTATAGATGATTGTCAAGTAATGAAGATCCAAAATGAGAACTTGGTTAAAAAATGTTGTCTAGTAATGGAGATTGAGAATTAGAAATGTATTGTTAAGTAATGAAGATTGAAAATGAGAAATTTATTGTTGCCAAGTAACGATAAAAAATCCAGCAACATGTGAATTAACTTTTGGCAAAGTGGTGATGGGAAAACTTGAAACATCAGTCATACTTCCTGGATATGAATCTGACTTTGACCACTTTCCAAAGTGAAGGAATCATTCTGAGGACAATAGTTTCACAGTCTAACTGAGGTGCTGTGAGCCATAGGGCAGTCTATCGCAGTGATCAACAGAAACTGATCTGCTAATGATATTCACTGGCTACCACATATTTTGAATAAAGTTGTTAACCTAGACAGTGATTACAATGAGGGTATGGAATGTTAATTTCACATGGAAATCAACTGTTGAGTAAGTACTGCATCAGTTGCCATAACTTTTTGAACCCTTGTATATTATTGTTACTTTCTGTAGTTGGGGTTGTACAGGCAGGTGGAGGACACCTCCACCTGTCTGTACGACCCCAAAAGTGGATGACACTTCCTCCACCTACCTGTATGATCCCAACTATGAAACCAACTATGACTAATGTATGTTTACAAGCATTCTACATGTGCCACTGGGACTTTTAAGAATCTATGGAGAGAGTGGAAAAATAGGTGTGTACACCTAAAGACTAAAATTAGGCTGTATAATAGTTTGGTTTTTCCTAAGGTTACTTAGGGTAGCAAAACATGGCCCCTTTGTATACAGGATAACAAGAAACTTGATACCTTTGATTCTAAATGCTTATGCAATATCTTGGATATTAGGTGGTTTGACTTTGTAAATAATGATGAGGTTAGAAGAAGGAGTTATGAACTCCTTTGAGCAGCATATTGTGTAGAGAAAGACTGCTTTGGTTTGGCCATGTTTCCCCTATACATAGCTGCAGATTAGCAAACAGGATTGTGAACAGTGTGCCTAAGGATTTCAGAAACAGGTAGAAACCTAGGAAGCAATGGGCAGATAGTGTCAAATAGGACCTTGCTAGAATTGGCTTAGAGTGGTCAAATGCAGCAGCAGTAGCTCAGAACAGGAGGGGAAAATTACAGTAGCTCAGTCTGGAGAGGAAAATTGCATAGTCTGGTTGGACCTCTGTAGCCCATGGCTGCATAAGGATTTTGTATGCATGTATGTAACCATTCAGGTTGAATTTGTATATGCTATTATATGTAAGATATGTAATTGCCCAAAACATTTTGAGTCAAAAATGTTTTTGTAAAGAGTTCTAGTCATTTATCTTAAGGGGAAAATATAAAAATTTGTGATATTGACTGAAAGTTTTTCTCTTCTTCTATGACAGATGAGAACAAAGTTCATATTCTTTGGTATACACAAGCAAATGAAAATTCAGAGTATTTGAGTGAACAAATATCACCATCATCATCATCATCGTCAAGCAGCCATGGGCTACAGAGTCCTACCAGACTGAGCAATTTAGTTCTAAGCAACTCTGTCCTGAGCTACATCTACTGCATTTGGCCACTGCACACCAATTCTAATAAAGTCCTGTTTGACATTTGCCCACCGCATCCTAGGTCTCCCCCTCTTTCTGTGGCATTTAGGCACACTGTTCATAACCCTATTCGCCAATCTATGATTATTCATGTGAGCAACATGACCAAACCAACGGAGTCTCTCTCTGCACAATATGTTGCTTAAAGGAGGTTGCAAACTCCTTTGCCTAACCTCATCATTAGTTACAAAGTTGAACCCCCTAATGCCCAAGATACTGTGTAAGCATCTAGAATCAAAAGAATCATTTCCTGTTATGTTGTTTGCAAAGGATGCAAGTTTCACTACCATAACTAACTCTGTGAAGAAGCCAAATGTGATAGTCTAATTTTAGTCTTTAGGTGTATACGACTATTTCTCCACACTCTCCATAGATTCTTAAAAGTCCCGGCAGCAATCCCTATCCATCTGATAATCTCATGCCGCACATCACCATTATCTGTTACATAGCTCCCAAGATAATTAAACAGTGACACCTGCTCAAAACTGCAACCATTCAGATTAACTGAATCACAGCCTGCCTGACCAATTTTCACCACTTTAGTTTTCTCTCTGTTTATAACCAAACCTACTCTACTACCAGTCTCATCAACAGCTCGAATGAAAGAATTCATCTCATCAACATCATTTGCCAAAAGGGCTAAATCATTAGCATAATCTAAATCAGAAATTTTGAAATCTCTAGACCTTATAAGGCCAAAATCTTTTCCTTGCAAAGAATTTTGCATAACATAATCAATAACCAAACAAAAGAGAAAAGGAGACAAATTGCACCCTTGTCGAACACCAGAAGTAATGCTAAACCAATTGTTACAAGCCTTACAAACTCTGACACACGACTCAGTGTTATTATAGACAGCTTTCATTATATTAACTAACTTGTCTGGTATACCATATGATCTCATAATCAACCATAAATTATGACGATCAACAGAGTCGAAAGCCTTTTTGAAATCATCAAAGCTAGCAACCAAAGGTTTCTGAAACTCTAAACATTTCTCAAGAATCTGCCTAAGTGAAAATAACTGATCCACACATCCCCTACCACTTCTGAATCCATATTGATCGTCACGCAATTACCAGTCAACCAGATTCTTAATTCTATTAAGCACAATCATGGAAAGAACTTTACCTGGAACAGAGAGTAGGCTGATACCCCTATAGTTATCACAAGAACTGCAATCACCTTTTTTTAAAATAGGGATAACAATAGCTCTGGTAAAATCCTTAGGAACCATGCTTTTATCATAACAGATATTCAAAATTTCTGTCATCCAAGTGGTAACAGAAACATTCCCAGCTCTAAGCATTTCCGTAGTATATTCATCTACCCCTGGGGGTTTATGAAGTTTAAGTTTAAAAATAGCCAAAATAACCAGACTGTGTTATAGGGCCAACATTAAAGCCATCAATGCATCTATCATCATTGCAAACAATGGGAGTAGAATTAACCACATTGTTTAGAACATCACTGAAATGCTCAGCCAACCTAGCCATGACAGAATCATCACCTTCTATAAATTACATTGTTTATCCTTCAATCCCTGTATACCTGTCCATTTTCTACCAAGGAAAACATTAATTATCTGGTACAGCTCTGTGCTGTTGTGCTGTCTAACTGCTTCTTTGGCTTTGTCAGCCAAGCCATCAAGCCAAAGATTCTTAGCAGCAGCTAACTGATCCTTTATACGTTTATTAAGTTCTCTGTAATGCTTTGTATTAGGATTAGTAGAGTATTGATTAAGGACATTCCTGCAGTTCTTTCTTTCCGAAATAAGCTCAAGTGCCTTATCACTGAGATAATCCTGCCTCATCTGCACCTTTTTTCCTAAAAGAGTACTGTTAGTGTCCGAAAAAGCTTGTTTAAAATGATCCCATTCTTCCTCAACTTCAGTAGTAAGCATACCATGACTGTCGTAATGACTAAGTAACCTATCATGGTAAGCTTTAGCTATAACTAGGTCTTTCAAAGTTTCAGTATTGAAAGTAAATTTTTTAACCCTAGCACAACACTTTTTAAGTTTAAGTTGCAAGACACTTTTAACAAGTAAATGGTCAGATCCAATTTCAGCTCCCCTATATGACCTGGTATTCCTAACAGAACTAGCCCATTTGCTGTTAATTAATATATAATCAATCATATTCTTATGCAGCCCATCGGGTGAAACCCATGTGTACTTATGTATGTTGCGGTGTTTGTAATAAGTGTTAGTTATTCTGAATCCATTGAGTTTACTTACCTGTAGGAGACGTTGCCCATTGTCATTGCAGCTACCAATACCAAAAGGGCCTATTACTCCTCCCCAAAGGTCAGAGTCAGTACCAACTTTGTCATTGAAGTCACTTAGAACAAGGGTAATATCTCCTTTCTTGACAGAATTCAAAATATCCTGAAGTTGTCCGTAAAACCTATCCTTCTCATCCTCATCCTCAGTGGGAGCATAATAGCAGATAACATCCAAGTCTTTAATGCTTGTCTGAAATTTTGCTGTAAGAAACCTTTCATTAAAGCACTCATATTGTAACGCTCCAAACAAATGCAAAATACTTGAAGTTTTATGCTCCGGATAGCTTAGACGGGCGCCAGGCAATAATTAACAAATTGCCAAAAGTAGAATAGTAATAATAAGTTGATTTAGGGTTCTAATACCAGCGAGCGTTAATGAGTAAGAATCAAAATGATTGTCAAGTAATTTTAAATATAATTCAAAAATCCTTAATTCGCATTGCTCAAGAGAAAAAAACTGTACAGACTCAAAAGGTTTTAAATATAACAAAACAGATTCATTTCCAAAATAATTCAACTCACCAAGATATCAATGAAGAAAACACAACTCCAACTCCTGTGCTACACGCACTGTGCTTAGTGCTACGCACCTTGTGCTCGTGCACTTGCTTATGCTTAGTCTTATGCTCTAACTCCCCGTTGTGACTCGCAGGTCACCGGTTTTTGACAATGAGCCGGCAATGCTTGCCGGGAAAGACATTAACATACTATGACGAACGAAGCAAGCTATGACGCAAGAGGGGGCGTGTCCTTGGCACGCGCTTTAGCGGTTCAGTCGGAAGATCGGAGTTGCGGCGCATGCGCAACTTCTAGAATCTTGGAAACGAGTGCTGTGATGCCAAAAAGGAAATAAAAATCCCGAAAATGATAAATATAACGTAAATTAAACAAAACTGGTTAAGGTAAAGCAAAAGTGAACGATGGGGCATCACAATATCCTAGAAGAGCATCACTAGCATGTCTGCTGAGAAGCAGACCCATGCCTTGGTGATGCTTATTGTTGTCCCTCCGTGAAAAGAGAAATTTAAGATCATTTTTAAAAATCTGACCTTTATCTGTCCATCTGGTTTCTTGCAAGCCGAGAATATCTAAATTATAATGGTGGAATTCTTGTGTGAGGACATCAAGAGAAAAAGCTCTGTGCAGAGTCCTCACATTCCAACTACCTATAGAGAGAAAATGGTTAGTGGGATGATTAAAGAAACTGTGTTTATTGAGAGAGGGAATGCTGACAACATCAAACAGCCCCCTAATCGCAGACATGGGGCAAAGATCCATTCCCCCACCTCTAAAGGCTGAAGCCATCTACACTGGAAGACTTCCTCCAATGTAGAATTTGACGATGCCAATAGAAGCAAAGAGTTCAGGTGCCTGCGATGACCTCTGCTCAGGATTATCCACCAGCTGATAAACATAACCTGTGAATCTATAGCATTACAAATATTGAATGATACATAAGGTGAGTGGATTTAGTTGGTAAAAACTGGGACAATTTAGTAAAGGTTCCAATTTAAATTTATTAAAACTGGGAACAGTTGTACAGAGTGATTCAAAATTTGCACAACTCGAAATGCAAATGCTTATTATTTTGTGCCAATTGAACAGAATTAAATACTGATTCTAACTTTGGCAATCCTGCAGCAACTGACATATGCAACCCTGTTTAGTTTAGTTCTTTGTTGGTGATATGTATTATACTAATATAATTAATTCATAATACTATAATGAAATTTTCCCAGGCTGAACTTGTTATGTAGTTGAACATTATTTAACAACCAAATTATTTTTATCTGTTCAAGCTGACTTCAATGAACAGTTTCTTGATTCACTTTCAACATTTATTGTAACCCCTTGTTAACAATTTATAAACATAAATTGAGAATAATTTAAATTTTCTGATTTGTGTGAATTTTGGATCACTCTCTGTACAGTGACTCAATAGGTAGAGATGGGAGGAGCAATAATTTACTCAAAGTGCCTTTTCAAAGATGCATTTAATGTATTTTTGCCAGAAAAGAAAACTTAGAATTCAACAAGAAGAAAATTGACATAGCAATTTTTTTTGGTAATAAAAAACTCTCACTGAGATTGTTGCATGCATGTTATTGCTTTGGTTTGCTTTCACACATGTATTATGTACATCTTACTATAGTTACACTGATTTATTGCCTTAGTTTAACAAGAAAGAATAATTATTTCCTTTAATGGTGCCAGTTGAAGTGACACAGAAGGTGGGAAATCTCACTGCACTGATTGCTATGGTAATCATTTTGTTTCCAATTCTTCAGGGAACATTCTTATAATAGGAAGTTAGTAATCTTCGTTTTTCACTCCTGCAATTCAAAGATAGTGTAATGGAGAGGAACTTCAGCTGAAAGACTACACTTTATTTTGGAGAAATGAAGCTGAATCCTTAGCAATATTAACTGCTGGGCCAGTGGGGTATTACATAGCTCAAATAGTCAAAAGAAAAATTGTTCTTAAGGTTATATCATTATATTATAAAGAAATATTTTCCTCCAAAGATTAAAAGAAAAGAAGGCAATCATGATCAACAGATCAAATTTTGGAATAAGTTGGGTTTTTGCATTATTTTAGATTAATTCATTGAAAATAAAGCATAATTTACTTTGAAAGATAAACTTAAAAATTTTATTGTACAATGACGAAAATTTTAAAGTTATTTTAATTAATTTCTGAGCAAGAAGATCTTTTTAACCCTTCCAGGGTCCAGCCTGAAAAAAACTGATTTACTTCCAGAGGTCCAGCTATTTTTTTCACTCTGATCAGGCAAAAAAGAAATTAACTTTAGAACCTTTTTACCAAATAACTAATGAAAGGAATTATGGCATGCTACATACCAAATTAATCAGCATTCAATTCTGGATTTTCTGAAAATTAAATGTTTAACAAAAAAAAATTAACTAGTTTTATTTTAATAGGATATTTTTAGAGTCATGTACTAAAAAAAATGCATTGGCAACAGAAAATTTTATAAAAAAAAACAACTAATAGGCAGAAATGATTATAATGCATATGAATAGAAAGGTTATTTATTTCTGAATAAGAAAAAAAATTAATTTTCTTGTTTCAAGTAAATATTTCTCCCGTTTTGTAATATTTTCTTGGTACCAAACTTCAAGTCCAGGCTTTTAGCCAATTGTACTGAATCAGATGAACAAGTCAACTTCAGAATTAAAGAAACAATAACCAATCAACAGAAATAAGTCATGTTATATACCAAATTAAACAGAATTTAACTCCAAATCCTATGATAATAAAAATATGAACAAAATTTACAAGCATATTAATTTCAATAAGATGTTTTCACATTGATATAGTGAAAAAAAAAATAGTTTGGATTGTGTAATTAAGGCTTAATGTTTGGAAACTTGATGAATAAAAAGAGTTAAATTATATACTAATTGAAAGTAAATTTCTTCCTAAATAATATAATATTTATTGCTTGAAACATAATATTTATTTCTTTTAATGATTCTTTGTAGTGTGGTATATTTAAAACGCTGGCTAGCATTATACAAGATGATCTGGATTGCTCGCATTAATGGCATTTTCTGCCCTGTTTATGAAATAGGAGAAAATACTTTCTTGATGTCCTTTTTTTACTGAAGTTTATGATTTTTTTTCTTTGGATATTGAAGTTTGGTGATCTTGGCTGAGTGCAGAAAGGTTTGTGTACCAAGGATAGAAAAACCCCATCTATATCGTCAGAGTGGTACAGCCAATATATTGAGAGTGGGGGGGGGGGGGGTTAAAATCTTTTAAAATTGTTGAATATAAACTTAAAATTTAAAAAAAATTCTGCTGGGGGGGGGGAACTCTTTCTGAAATTGCCCTCCCACAGGAGGACTGATTTACGTGTTAAGGAATTTTTTTTTTGCTTTCGGATCCAAAACCTCATTCATTTTCAGAAAAAAATACAATATCAAAGTTTTTTTTTCTGGAAAATGAAGAAATAGTGAAAGCTAAAAATAACATATAACCTAATGTGATGCCAAATAAAATATAGCCTAATGTGATGTTAAATGAAATATCCACAGCAACAAGTTGAAAGCTGGGCATCCAATGCAGCACAACTCTGCAAAAATCAATAATAATCGATTGACAGAAAGATCGATAACTTACAGAAATAAAATAAATCTACAGAAATAAAATACTAACTTCACAAGGGAGTTTATAATTCTATTTGCTGGGAGGAAGTATTTGACTTAAATCATCCGGGTAAACAACTTGCTGTGCCAAGGAAATCCATTTTGCTTCCTTATCAAAGATCATTTATTTTCAGGAAACGATACAATATCAAAGTTTTTTTAATTTGGAAAACAAAGAAATAATAAAGTTAAAAATAACTTGTAACCTAACGTCATTTTAAAATATCCACAGCAACAAGTTGTAAGCCAGCTATCCCATGCTGAATAACTCTGAAAAATCGATAATTATCGATCAACCAGAAGATCGATGACTTACAGAAATATAGTAAATCCATAGAAAACTAAGGTTTAATTATAAAAGGAAACAAAATAATAACTTTATAAAAGGGAGTATATATCCTACTTGATTTAAATCATCGTGCACGATGCACTTTGCAGACAGCTCCCCCCACTGTTGCACATGTGTAGGCAAGCAATTATAACACCTGCTACTTCCTCCTTCTATCCTGACACTGTGCGTTGAGCCATATGAAAACTTATTTTTGTTTGCAGTTTCGATATGAAGGGTGGAAAAGATGCATAGAATGCTGGGATAAATGATACAAATAATTCTAGTAATACTAAAATACGTTTAAGGCAGAAAAAAATTGTAAAATGGGGGAAAAAACAGAGGTACATACTTTGTAATTACTTCCAGAATCTACCGTTTTTAAAATTAGCAGTTTTTTGTTAATTTTCAGATTTTCAAAACTTTAAGGAAAAATTTGTTGATAATAGTTAGAATCAAACTTGTGAGCTTAATTCAGGTGATTGTGTCAATACAGAGTAATGTTAACAAACAAATCGGCAATACTGTATAGTGCTTCTAAAATATGGCAATCAGATGGTTTTATTAAATTATTTATGTTGTAGTTTAATATAATTAAGCATCAAATGAAAAATGGAAATATTGTTTTTCAAGCTTGAATTGCCTATTTTTAAAAGATATATGTAAGAAGATTTTCAAATGGCAATTAAAAAAATTGAAGTCTCTCTTGTTGTGCAAAAGCATTTATTGATGTCTTTGAATTGTCATTTTGGATTCTATCTATGTCTATGTTCAACGGTGGCCTGGGATGGGTTAATTGTTTATAATAATCCAGGCTTTTGGGGCAAATATGTTGAGATTTTTGTTTTATTCCAAATACTTAACAGGTATATTTGCAGAAAGACTGGACATTTTTGTTTACTTGTATGTACCAAGGAATATGAACTTTTATTAACCATTATATCATCGATAGTGGCATTATAGCTGGAGTTACAGTCATGCTTGAGTGCAAGCAGCATGTCAGTTGCTTCTGTCTAGTTTGCAGCTGCAAAGAGCATCAGTGTATGCAGTGTGTGATGCACTGAAGTGCATTATTAGTGATAACATAGGTACAACTTCAGTATTTTTTTCTTGTTATCAAAGCAATTACGATACTCCAGATTTCACATAAAGGTTATATGGATTATAATGTACAACTTATGTAAGTTTCAGTTTTTTGTTCGTAGGGCCACATCACTTTTCTCAAAATTTAAAATTTTCAGGCTTTTCAATATTTTTTTTAATTTTAACCGTGATTGAGTGGTTAGTGTGCTTGGCTACTGATCAAAGGGACCTGGGTTTGAGCCCCGGGTAAGGCATAAATGTTTGTGTTGTTTTTCTGCTGAGGTCCTGCTATCCTTACAGATCTTGTACTATGGCATGTAAACTGACAGACTTCTGTCAGATCTTTGTGACAAGCAGCTGTTTGAGGGGATTTAAAAAAAAAATACATTTTGCAAATTTTTTTTTATTGAATTCATAATCAAAATCTACACCAGAACACCAAGTTTGGTGTTTTCATCTACTATAGAAGAAAGGAAAAAAAATGAAAAACTATAGGTCACAATCAATTTTTATATTTCTCCCTAAAGTTTATAAATGACTATAACTCTCTACAAAAATATTTTTTGACACAAAATATTTTGGGCAATTTCACATCTTCTGTGTGCCAACATTTATGCCAAATATCATTAAAATCTGTGATGGGTGCTGAACTTTTTTAAAATTTTGGTTGATTTGACATGGAATGACCCATTTACACTCTCATATAGCTGCTGTTCTCCTTTCTTCTCTTGGAAGATTTCAATTGATACATTCCTCTTTTAGTTGCCACTGTGATTGTTTGAGTTTTGTGAAGTAACTTGGGAATTCCTCCTTTTCCCTATAAAACAACATAGTCAGTGCTCATTTTCATTCCACAACTCACATTTCATGCTTTTGATTTTCCCATTTCTTCTTAATCTTTTCACACTTTACATGGGAGCTTGAGGTATATAAGTCTTATGTATTTTATACACCATATTGCAGAAAGTAACCAGACACTTCCATGTTATGGGAATAGAAAACTACATTCAAATCCCTTAACTCTTCCAAGATGCCTGACAAATATAGACTTTGACAGAATCCAAACTGAAAGGCCCAAGATTAATATAGGCATCTTTTGTGCAACAAAAAAAAAATCGTTTTTTTAAAAATAGAATTTGTTGTTCGAAAATTTTCTTACATATAATTATTATTAAACTCAACTCATTAAGTATCCACTAATAATTTTCACTCTGTAAATTGATTCAAATATTTAGAGGAAAAATTGTCTTGAGCCGGGTGGGATAACGAACCCAAGACCTCCTGATAACATGTCAGGTGCACATGACATGGTATGATTGATAAATGAATGAAATGAACTTAAATGAATTAAATATTAAACTGCAAGGTGTTAACAAGACAGTTATTGTAAAGTTTGATTTAATCAAAGCATTCGGAGCTAAATTGCAAATTTTCAATCCTGACGTTATTTCCAACAACTTCAAATATTTTCCAAATACAAACATATTCTTTGCAGATCTAGAATCTCATGATAAACCAGATCAAGTTAAATTGACACAAGAGTTTTCTGCAGTTATTCAGTCTATAATCAACAAATTTTCTTCAAGATTTACACAGTTCAGGCAATTTGCAGAAACATAAAAATTTATTTTGCATCCGGGCACAACATCAGCAGATAAACTCAATTTGGAGATTTACGAGTGGCTGAATTTGGAAGATATAGAAATGCAATTGATTGATTTTTAATCCAGTTCTATATGGAAACAAAAGTTTATCGATTTAAGAAATGACTTGGAAATAATTGAAAATGATCGATTATTGGGCGTATATAAAAAGGATGCAGATGAGGAATTAGTGAGAACTTGAAATGCCATTCTCGAAACCTTTAGTTGTCTAAAAAAACTAGCAATGGCTATATTATCAAATTTTCTCCTCTACATATGCTTACAAGTCATTATTTTCCGAAACGAATTATATAAAAGACAGTTTAAGAAATAGAATGATTGATGAATCTATTTCGGCGTGTGTATTACTAAAAGTGACAAAATATGAACCTGATATAAAGCATTTGGAATCCAATGTACAAGAACAAAAATCTCATTAATAAATAATTGATTTTTATTCTTATATGATAAACTTTATGACAAGTTATGAGTACACCTTTATGAAATTATATGTTAATTTTTAAACTTGTCTCAATAAAATTCTGCATAATTAATTTTTATTAATTTTTTTCCTCTATTAAAAACTGCTTGACACAACAGAAACTCGATAAATATTATTTCTAAATTTTTGGCACGCACACATAAAAAGGTTCACCACCACTGGCATAGAATATATGATTTTTTTTCTGTTGTATTGATTTAACAATTGAACCTATATGCGGTAAAAGTAACAGCAGAGAGATTTCTTTCTCAGTTTGCTGCTATTCTATTACAGATGATTGCATGTTTTATATTTCCTATATTTCTTTTGCTTCTTTTTTATAAGTGAATTATTATATTTTTGATGATGAGAGATGAGGTTGTGATATTAATTAATAATGGTGTTATATAAACTATTGGGGGCAGGGGTAGCTCAGTCAGTAGCGCGCCAGGCTCGTAATCTGTAGTTCCCAGGTTTGAGTACCAGCTGGGCAGCGTTGAGATTTATTTATCTCTGCAAAACTCCCCGCCCTGCCTACGGTCAGTAGGGGACACTGATGGGCTTGGAAAGGCCGCCGTCCATCGGATGGGACATTAAGCCATGGCCCCGTGTGCGGAAGAGCCATACCCTGTGCACGTTAAAGAACACGCTGGGTGGCCTTGACGGGAGGCTACCATCTGTCTCCCAACAGCTGTTCCAGTGGGTCCCCTCCCCCAACCTTCTTTGAGCCTTCATGGTCCATGTGACCTGGCCATTTAGCCCATGGTGTGCAAAAAAGTGCTGCTCAGAGATAAAACAACCCAATCCAAATATAAACTTTCAGATATTATGGAAGCTTATGGAATGCTTTAACTGTTCAACCAGCACTGTTCAACTCAATTAACACTGGTTATTAGCTTTTTCTGGTGAAGTTAATTTTTTCTTTTAGTGGATGATGATGATGATGGATGTGTATTGTCACTATCAAATGTTAAGAATAGTTCCAAACACAAGGGTGGTTAAATTTTTCCCATAATTTTCATTTTCTTTCATAAACAACATTGTGGATTATCATTTTTGCATAGCCATTTCATATTTCCAATCTTTACACATTAACTATATTTGCATGCTTGTACTTAGTCATAATTGCATCCTGAAAAGGGAAGAATTTGGGTCAAGAAAGGGATCATTCCTCTCTATGACAATGCTCAATATTAAAATGCTCAACATAATACTACCAATAAGACCATTGCAACCTTCAACACTAGGTGATGCTGACAACTTTCCTAGACATGTCTCCTTCAAACTTCACCTCTTTGGATAATTACAAATTTTTTTGGAGGAATGGAAGTTTGAAAGCATTGCAACAGTGCAGACGTGCTCTCTAGTAGCTGTCCTAATTCCATGCTACACAGGTATAAGCATTCCCATTTTGATGGAACAAATGTAAGGAGAGATGACTACTTAATATGCAATAGATAAGACAATTTATTAACATATGATCAAAATTGCATCACATTTAACCATCCTTTGTAATGGTAGCTAGGTAGTGACTAGACAGAGAACTATGCACCAATCCTCTGTGATGATGCATGGAACCAGCCAGGCCTAGCACCTAATGTCCGACCCACCTTCTCATGGTGCAGGATGTTGGCACCTTTCGAAAGAGATACTCTCTTGTGAAAGTGAATGGAAGGGGAGGGCTGCCAGATTAGTATGGCCTACTGATTGACAATAATGGCTACTTTTCTTTTTTTCTATCCTGCTGAGGAGTGGTCAACCACACAGGGTCCTGTGCTGACTATAAACTTAGTGGACTGGGCTTGAACAAGGCTCTGAGCTTGATTAAGAATCATGAATTTGCTGCACTGGTGGGCTTCTGTGGAGGAAAAATCTCCCACTATGTTTTCTGTTTTTTTGTGGGTTGACAGCCCCAAGCAAATAGATTCACGGGATATGCTTTATCAGCTAGTGGATAATTATGACCAGAGGTAATCGTAGGCATCTGAACTCTTGCTTCTATGGGCATCATCAAATTCTACAATGGAGGAAGTCTTCCAATGTAGATGGCTTCAGCCTTTAGTGGCGGGGGAATGGGTCTTTCCCCATGCCTTTGATTAGGGGGCTGTTTGATATTGTTGGCATTCCCACTCTCAATAAACATAGTTCCTTTAAACATTCCACTAACCATTTTCTCTCCATAAGTAGTCAGATTGTGAGGACTCTGCACAGAGTTTATTCTCTTGATATCCTCACACAAGAATACCACCATTATAATTTATATATTCTCAGCTTGCAAGTGACCAGATGGACAGATAAAGGTCAGATTCTTAAAAATAATCTTAAATTTTTCTTTTCAGGGAGGGAAGATAAAAAAAGCATCTTCAAGGCATAGGTTTGCTTCTCAGTAGACACGCTAGTGATGCTCTTCTAAGATATGACTGCATTAATGAAAGGTTTCTTCCAGCAAAATTTCAGAGAAGCATTAAAGACTTGAATGTTATCTGCTGTTATGGCCCCCACTGAGGTCACCGATGAGGATGAGAAGAATAGGTTTTACAGACAACTTCAGTATATTTCGAATTCTGCCAAGAAAGGAGATATTACCCCTATACTAGGTGTCTTCATGCCAACTATTCTAACCTTTGGTACTGACTCTAACCTTTGGGGAAGGGTGATGAGCCCTTTTGGTGTATATAACTGCAATGGCAATGAGCAACACCTCCTACAAGTAAGTAAACTTAATGGTTTGAGAATAGCTAACACTTATTACAAACACCACGAAATATATAAGTACACATGGGCTGCCTAAGAATATGATTGATTATATATTAATTAACAGCAAATGGTCTAGTTCTGTTAGGAATACTAGATCATATAGGGGAGCTGAAATTCGATCTGACCATTACCTTTGTAAAAGTGTCTTGCAACTTAAACTTAAGAAGTGTTGTGCTAAGGTTAAAAAAATTACCTTTAATTCTGAAGCTCTGAAAGACCCAGTTATAGCTAAAGCTATGATAGGTTACTTAGTCATTTATGACAGTCATTGTTAGCTTGTTACTGAAGTTGAGGAAGAATGGTTTTAAACAGGTTTTAAACAAGTTTTAAACAGGCTTTTCTTGGAACTAACAATACTATTTAGGAAAAAAAGAAGCAGAGGAGGCAGAATTGTTTGAGTGATAAGGCACTTGAGCTTATTTCAGAAAGAAAGAACTGTAGGGATGTCCTTAATCAATAGCCTACTAGTCTTGATACAGAGACAGCATTGCAGAGAACTTAATAAATGTATAAAGGATCAGTTAGCTGCTGATAAGAATCTTTGGCTTGATGGCTTGGCTGACAAAGCCGAGGAAGCAGTTAGATAGCACAACAGCAGAGAGCTGTTCAAGATAGTTAATGTTTTGTGTGGCAGAAAATGGACAGACATACAGGGATTGAAGGATAAACAAGGTGAGGATTCTGTCATGAATAGGTGGGCTGAGCATTTCAGAGATGTTCTAAATAATGTGGTTATTTCTGTTCATTAATACAGAAATAACCACATTATTTCAGAGATGTTCATTAGAAGATGCATTTCAGAGATGTTCTAAATAATGTGGTTATTTCATTGTTTGTAATGATGATAGATGCATTACCAGTTTTAATGTTGGCCTTATAACACAGTCTGAAGTTATTTCGGCTATTTCTAAACTTAAACTACATCAATCCCCAGAGGTAAATGAAATTACTACAGAAATGGTTAGAGCTAGGAATGCTTCGGTTACCACATGGATGATTGAAATTTTGAATATCTGTTATGATAAAGGCATGATTCCTAAGGATTTTAACAGAGATATTATTATTCTTATTTTTGAAGAAGGTAATCACAGCTCTTGTGATAACTATAGGGGTATCAGCCTACTTTCTGTTCCAGGTAAAGTTCTTTGCATGATTGTGCTTAATGGAATTAATTATTGAGTGATGAGCAATGTGAATTTAAAAGTGGTAAGGGATATGTAGATCAGATATTTTCACTCAGGCAGATTCTTGAGAAATATGTATAGTTTCAGAAATCTTTGGTTTCTAGCTTTGTTGATTTCAAAAAGGCTTCTGACTCTGTTGATCATCATAATTTGTTTTCAGATATCATAATTTGGTTTCAGGCAGATTGTCAGATTGTACGGCAAATAATTATTATTAAACTCAACTCATTAAGTATCCACTAATAATTTCCACTCTGCAAATTGATTCAAATATTTAGAGGAAAAATTGTCTTGAGCTGGGTGGGATACGAACCCAGCGGCTTTTTAATGCCTTTTCTCAGATGGAATGCATGTCTTAAAAGTATGCAATCTACAAATAATTATTATTAAACTCAACTCATTAAGTATTCACTAATAATTTCCACTCTGTAAATTGATTCAAATATTTAGAAGAAAAATTGTCTTGAGTAGGTTGAGAATGTTTGTAACATCAGTTAGAGGAGATCTTGATCGGCGGCCGTTAGCTCAGTGGTCCAGAGCACCTGACATGTTATCAGGAGGTCGTGAGTTCATATCCCACCTGGCTCAAGACAATTTTTCCTCTAAATATTTGAATCAAGAGTGGAAATTATTAGTGTGGTTTATTATTAGAAGATTGTATGACATACTAGATAATTTAGTTAGCATAATGAAAGCTCTCTGTAATAACAGAGTTGTGTGTGAGAGTTGGTAAGGCTTAAGGAGTCTCCTTGGAGGTGGATTGTAATTGGTGATGTAATGTACTTGACTTTCCAAGTATGTTCTATTGAATTTAAGTCTGATTATCGGGAAGACCATTCCATACAGATTATGCTTTTGCTTTCAAGGTATTATTTTACCAGGTGAGCTCTGTGAGGGTGAGCATTATATTTCAGTAACATGGAAATGGGCCTATTGGTGTGAGAAATGGACAAACATAAGGTTTGACAGTCTCATAGTTGTTCGCTACAGCTGTTGCAGTCCCTCCTGGGAAGACGTGAAGTCTCTGTTGCCATTGATAATGATGATTGCTATCTGGTTCCAGGCTATCTCCAAAAAAGTAGGCATCAGGAATCAGTTTGGAGACTAATCAAGATTCATCGGTGAACAGAACATTGCCCCACTGATGTTGAATCCGTTTGTAATGTTGTTGAAACCAATTCAATGGAGTTCTGTGCTGTCCTGATGTCAAAGGGACACACACAACTGGCCCTCTTGTGTAAAGATGATCTGGATGAAGCTTTCTGGATACAGTTTGTCAGAATACAGCCCATCCTGTGGATGCAACAAGCTGTCACACTGTATGGGTTCTATGGTTACTTTCATTTTGCAGCAGGTAACTGTCGCCCCTAGTCTATGTGGCTCTTTGATATCCAGTAACAGGTCTTCTAGTGATGGTTTGTTTTGTTTGAAATTGATTCCAAAGGCAGCTTACAACACTGCAATTACATTTAACTATCTGGCTACCTCAGACTGACATTGCCCATCCTTGAGTTGCTAGCCACCTCATTTGCTAGCCACCTCATTTCTTCACTCTAAAGATTTCTTATGGCCATTATCTAACCATTTGGCTATCTCAATTGACCAATTGCTAGCCACCTCATTTCTTCACTCTAAAGGTTTCTTATGGCCATTATCTAACCATTGGCTATCTCAGATATCATAGGTCAGACTCTGACGCACACATACAAATGAGAGCTTTTTATACTGACCTGTTTCTCACATGACTGTGTTTAATGCGAGCATTGTGTGCAGATTTGAACTTGCCATTTTTTTTTATGTAAGAACTCTGACTTTTATTATTTATTGTTAATTACTGCACAAGATGTGCCCATTTTATTCATTTATTGCTTAACTTTTGTGCACCAGTGTATATGTAACATATGATATGTATACATATCTATATTTATTTCAAGTATTTATGTTGTAGTCACCCTGCTACACTCGAGTTTCAATATTTAACATCTTATTGTAAGCTGAATCAGAAGAGCTAATTCTTTGATCTAGCAGAGACTATGTTGTTTAAAGTTGCTGAATTTGTATTATCCAAGGATTGTCAAGTTTTATGCTTCAGGTGTATTTTAGCATCAAAACATTAAAAATAAGTTATATATGCTATCAGAAATTTCAGGTCTGTATATCAGTTAGTTAAATTACTAATTAAAGTTGGAAGTAAATAACTGACCATCAGAATTAAAGCATGAAAAATCAAAACTTGCATTACAAGTATCACTAATCATAATTGGGAAATAAATTTGGCAGCTAGATGCAATTAAGAAGGTCTCTTATTATGTTGAAATGTGAGTTCAGAAGAATGCAATTGACAGAAAAAGAAACAAAAAGTACATGAAGATAATGGTAGAAATAGTGAACAAAATAAGTTATTAGTTGTGGATGTGGTGTTCTTGAACAGCTATGCAGGCCTGACAGTATTGATTCATAACCTCATTAAAATGATCCAAAGATTTAGAGGTCAGTAAAGTTCAAATGTTGATTGAAGCATTTATGAACTCATCAGTGGTTCAGGAAGGGAGATGAAGAAGGGCCTCAACTTAGCTCCCTAAAGCATCACATATATTATCATAAATTGGATACTTTGGTCTTGAGGATATTGAGTGTTTTTTTTTTCTCAATGTGGTTAAGCATTATTGCTCATCAAGACAAATTTCTGACCCATGCACTTGCATAGAGTTTAAAATATACAATGAGTTGGTTTTGCATTAACAACAACTACTTTATACCTTGTGGGCCATTTTTTTGCCCATAATACAGTCTGTTCACATCAGGGCATGGACTTCACAAGGTGTTGCAGAGTGTCCTCTTGTAATGCTATCCATGAATTCTGCAATGTGTCTTCTAATGTCTGCATATTGCCTGGTGGAGGGTTGGAGCATTGAATTATCTTTTCCTGTAGGTACCAAACACACAATTGGGACCCCTCAGTGCAAGCTCCTGTCCATGGCGAGGGGATCACCCTGTGAAGGTTCCGCTGGCTCGGGTACCTTCACAGGGTCCTGAAGGCTTGGCCACGTGTTTCTCTGTGTGGATACCCACGTCCGTGGAAAGGAGGATACTGGTAGTTGCTCGGGAGTCCCTATCTGCTCTCCTCAGCTCTTGACTAGTAGGGTCTCCTTTGGCCAGTCTTGCCATTGGGGAGCCTATTTATCATTCTGGGGCTGCTGCTATACTGTGCTTTGACCTCTGCTTCAGGTAAATGGGAGGTCTCCGGGATCAATTGGCTGGTGGGTTGGACCTGCCAGGGCCAACCTTGCAGTAGGTGAGTGCCTTGCCCATATCTTGGCAGTGGCTTGCAAGTTTCCCCACGCATTTACTAATTTTTTAGTTTTCTTTCTTTTGTGAGGCCAGTTCAGTTCTCACACATTTTTCTTTTTTTCACTTATTTTGTTAGGACTCGAGTGAGTTTCTCGCATTTCTCTTTTCCTTTCCATTCTTATTTAGTTGTGAAGATTTGGCTCACTGACTGTGTGGATATGGTGTTTGGGCAGCCCTAGCACCTGATTGGTTGTCCAGTTGTTAGACTCTGTGGTGGGTGGGGGACAATGGGCACTGAACCGCAAAAAACCAACCATGATTTTCAATAAAAGAAATTCATCTGCTAATGCCACCAAGAGGGCTCACTATGAGCCCCCATCTTCAGTGCCTTCTTCGTCATCATCGTTTTCATGTGTTTCTCCATACCCAAGATTCCTGATCATCCACTCTATGGGTAATCAGGTAATTGGGACATGCCCTCATTTTTTATCAAAAAGGGATTGAAAGGTCTTATGGGAGCACCAAAATCAGTCAAGTGCCTAGGATATGGTGACTTGCTAGTGAAATCTGCTTGCTCTGAACATTCTGAGCTACTATTTAATGTAACAGTGATTGGTGGGGGTGGCAGTCACTGTCACTCACACAAAATGCTTAATTCCTCCCAGGGTAGATATCCGTGTGGAGCCTCCTCAAGGTTTCTGATGAGGAAATCCTCTCGGAGCTTTTATTCCAGGGAGTGACACCAATCCACCTGCTAATTTCCATTAAGACAGGATATCTTCATTGTGAGCTGCAGCCGTACATTCCCAACCCTCTGCATTGTTTCCAATGCCAGAGGTACAGCCATGCCCACACTGCTTGCTGGGGTAAACCCACATGTATTTGTTGTGGCAGCCAGGATACCTCGATCTTGGCTGCACAGCAGAAAAGGCAAGCTGCATGAACTGTAGTGGTGAACATCTGGCACTCCCATGACTCTCCTAAGTGGCTGGAGGAGAAAGAAGTCCAGTATCTAAAGACCTTTAATACCTCACTTATCCAGAAACTCCAGAGGTGAGGAAGCTTGCTCCACACTGCTTGCCCCACCTGACAAGATCTCCTATGTGAGTGTGGCCATCAGAAAGCCCATCATTATGATGGCTTCCATGGTGGTGCAGACCAATATCAGTGTCCCATCTGATGAATCTTTCTCATCTGCTGCAAGTACCTCTACACACAGGCAAAGCCGAATCGACTCCGGTTTCTATTCCTGCATCTGTGCCTTTCACTACCACCTCTGGAAAACTCCCTCTATCACAACCCCAGACAGCCAGACCTCCCAAACCTAAGGAGCCCCCACCAAACCCCAAAATGAAAATTTAATCTCCCCATCATTTGGCAGTCCATGTCCCTCAGATGACTCTGAGGACATGGTTACCAACCATCCCATTTTCCTGAAACTGTCGCTGGCAACAGTTAAAATAAACCAAAAGTTGTCCACCCAATCTTCTGTGAACTGAAATGGCCACACTCTTACAATGGAACTGTTGTGGATTCCAGAGGAATATTGATGACATCAAAGTCCTCCTGAGGGCACACGAGCTCATCTGTGTGTGTCTACAGGAGGCATATTTGCAGTCAACCAATGATCTCACTATATTCGACACTTCCCTCTCATTTGCCAGGACCGAGATAGAGATGGTCCAGCTCGTGGACCATCTCCATCTCGCTATCCTCATGAGCAGTCATTCTCCATTCCAGGTTGTACCCCTCAACACCACCTTAGAGGCTGTAGCCATCTGCCTCTTCGTTGGATTTTTGTTGCCTGGCTGCTCTGCCTATTTGCCACCTGGAAGTATTATCTTCTGAGAAGATCTTGACGATCTCATCTCATAGCTGCCATCCCCCTTTACTCAATATGGGGGACTTCAACCAATACAGTCCACTTTGGGCAGTGCTGACACTAATGGGAGGGGTGGAATCCTGGAGCAGTAACTCCTGGATCCATCACTCTCCCTGCTGAACACCAGTGTCAGTATTTACTTCCACTCCCTGACCTGCACATTCACTGCCATCGATCTCACCATCTGCTCCTCCTCGAACCTTTCACGCTTTACATGGGAGGTTGAGGACAATCCATATGGAAACGATCACCTCCCCATGGGGTGCACCATCTCCTGTGGAGGGAGGGCCTTGTACCACTTCACAGGTGTCATGGTGGAGGTTAAATCAGGCTGAATGGAGTGGCTTCAAACTTCTTTGCAAATTTGATGATTGCATGGTCAACCAGGAGCCAATCAGTGATGCAGTGGTGGACAAACTGTATCATTCATGCAGCTGCCTCGATTAGTTTCCCACAGTTTCCAAAATTGTGGTGGAATCCCTACTGCACCACAGCTCATAAGGCTCAGAACAAGGCTTGAGGGGTAGAAATATCTGACATCCCCCAACCTTGAAACATTCAAATGTGCTAGAGGGAAAGTCCATTTTGTCCAGTGGTAGAAGGAATTTTGGTTGAAATATACCCACTGTGACCTGCACAACCAGTTCGCAGGTTGTGTGTGATTAAGTCTGGAAGATGGGTGGGAAGTACATGTCCTACTCATTATTGATCCTGGATCACAATGGACAAGCAATGCCAACACTCTGGGGGAGTCATTCTCCTCCATCTCTTCTTCATATTCATACTCCCCTTAGTTTCTGGCCCTGAAGAACAAAGCTGAACACTCTCTACTGTCCTTCCACTTGAATGGCCTGGAGCCTTACAACAAGTCCAGTATGACATGCTCTAACATCTCTCACCATTGAGTAGAGATCAGCTGCTCTAACTCTTCAACTGTATTTTCATCGAGAAGCAGTTTCCAAACTCATGGCAGGAGGCCGTCATTTTGGCCTTCTCCAAGCTAGTCAAGGATCCCAACATTCCATCAGATTATCATCCTATAGCATTGACTAGCTATGTGTGCAAGGTATTGGGAAGAATGGTTAATACCAGGCTGGCTTGGTATTTGGAATACCATGGCATTCTTTCCAACACCCAGTGTGTCTTTCATTGGCAATGGTCTACCTTACACCACATGATCTGCCTTATTTTGGCAATCAGGAATTCTTTTTTGCTTTGAAAGCACCTGGTGTCAATTTTCTTCGACATTAAAAAAGTGACAACACAGTGTGGAGGTTTGGTATTCTTTGTGACCTCCATGGCTTCGGCTTCAGAGGTCACATACCAATCTTCATTTCAAATTTTTTATCTTCTCGGAGATTTGTGTGCATGTCGGCAACACTATCGTGGCCTTTCCCTCAAGAATAGGGTTGCCATGAGGCTGTGCATTGAGTGTTATTCTTTTCACCATCAAGATAAATTCCATCACACAACAACTTCCTCTGATTGTAGGCAATGCCCTCTATGTTGACAACTTTAGCATCTTTTGTTCGTTGTCCAGCACGAGGGTCATTGAACGACAACTGCAAACTGCCTTGAACAGTCTCTCAGTTTGAGTATCAACCAGTGGGTTTTGGTTCTCCCCATAGAAGATCACTTGCATGCACTTTTGTTGCAAGCATAATCTTCATCTGGACCCTGAGCTGCAGCTTGGAGGTTCCACCATTCCATTTGTGGCAGAGACCAGGTTTCTCAATCTTGTCTTTCAACCAGAAATTTACCTTTTTACCTCATATATGCCATCTCAGGTCCAAGTGCATGGGGGCATTGAACATCCTCAAAGTCATCTCCTCTCTCTATTCAGGGGCAGGCCGATGTTCCTTGCTCTGCCTCTACTGTGCACTTGTCCAGTCAAAACTGGACTATGGACCTCAGGTGTACGACTCTGCCTCTACTGTGCACTTGTCCAGTCAAAACTGGACTATGGACCTCAGGTGTACGACTCTGCCTGGGATTCAGTAGCGAAGGTGCTGGACCCTCTACATCATCAAGCCCTCCATGTTTATATGGCGGCTTTCTGCACATCACCACTCCAGAGTCTATGTTGAGGCCAATAAACAGTCTTTATATATTCACTGTCAACAGTTGTCCCTAGAATATGCAACAAAAATTGCAATCCCTGCCAGGCCATCCCACTTGGAACTGCATTTTCAATCCGCAGTGGGAAATGTTATACCAGAATCAGCTGACTGCTATTCGTCCTTTCGATTTGCATGTCCAAGGTTACCTGTGAGACATTAACACCAATCTTGATAGCATCTCAGTTGACAGCCGAGACACAACCACCATAGCTCACTGTTTTCCCTTCCTACAACTTTTCTCTTTGCTGGCAAAAAGTTGCTGATACACACAGCTGGGTGTAAAGGGAAGGCCTTTACACCCAGCTGTGTGTATCAGCAACTTTTTGCCAGCCATTGTGCTGAGCACCCAGACTTCTTGTCTGTCTTGACAGATTTTTCAAAGTCTGGCACATCAGTGGGATCAGCTTTGTTCTGCTGTGGTGTAATCATTGCAGACCAGATCCTACAGCAGTGTTCCATCTTCACAGCAGAGTTTCGTGTGGGGGAACCTTTCTGCCCACCTTTCTCCAAGGTTTAACTAGAAAAACATATACCTGTAAAATATCACACTACAAAACTTTCCATGTAAATACTTTTATTAAATCACAATTACTCAGACATTGCAAAACAGGCAGTGACAAGGGTATTTATGGCAAAAAGTTCCCACAGTGTGGCATAGGCCAGATTTTGCAATAAATTTTCAATTTACACAGAAGGGGACCAAAACAGGTAAAAATGTCTGTACCTCATTTCCTAAGCATGAAGGTTGTGAAGAGTCTTATTGTGAACTTGTGCCTTTTATGCTCTAGTCATCCGAATGGCTTATTCAGTCAGTCCCTTCTTTTAGGCTTTCCTCCTTCTCAATTGTTCCTGGTGTGGTGAGACTATATTAGCTATGGTAATGACCTCCGTGTCCCATGGAATGTGCCTTCCACCCTAACAGCGTAACAAAGTGCAGCATGTGTGTGTGGAGGGGGGATGACATAAAGCGATGTCTTGTAGATATCATGTCTGAAGAGCAAGTCTGGGTGAAGGAGATGTGTCTCTTCTCTGTTGGACAGCTTGACAAGGTCAAGGGGGAGAGAAGGTCACCTGGAGAGGATGTGATGACTACCCATTGGCTGGTCAGCTTGCATCAGCTGGTATAAATTCATTTGTTTTTCAAAGTAGGTCTTGGATTTCCACTGAAAGTTCTAGAACATAATGGCCCAGATTGATTCTTCCTCGGTGGCATGATTGCTGGGGAAGCAAAAGCTGAAGGATCAAGTGAGGTCCAGGAGGATAACCAAATATATGGCGGAGTGACTTGAGTCCCCATTGGCTTGAGTGGGCATGACAATAGCCCAAACGAGCTAATCTCTGATGCATTATACATTTGGATATTGATCTTGCCATTCCAACATTGTACTGGATGTTAGCTGGGCACTATACTGCATTGCTGCTGTGTTATGAGACAGGACACATTTCACTCACCATGGCTGTCAACCACACATGGTTGTCCCATATGTGACCTTTGACTGGTTGTTTGGCCAATGTTGAGCCAGTCATGGTAAACTCATGACACCAGAGAATGGGAGCATTAACCATGACAGCTGTTGTTGAGATACTGGCACCTAAATGTCATGTCTCCACAGTCATACCACATTCGAAGTCTGAATGATCACAATGCTTCCTCTAAGTAATGCGAAAACTGATTGTCATGTATGCATTCTACAGTTACTACTTATATCAGCCATTCTTGACCTTGAGCCATCACCAGTGCCACAAACCAGTCCATTCCTACACAAGAGGGGTGTTGTTAATGCAAAGCCAACTCAGTGTATTTCTAGGACCACATTCTTTTATCTTTCAGCAATGAGTGAAACAGGAGGTCTGTTAAGTTCCTGCTGAAAACTGAGTGCATACTTTTGCCACCATTAGTGTATATCAGGCATGTCAAACTCGTTAACCATCGAGGGCCATATTAAGTATTATATATTAAATCGCAGGCCGCGAAACAAAAAAAACAGATGAAAATTGTTATGTGCAAACTAGACTAGAAAACAGTATTCGTTCACTGACTGCTAACGAATAGCTTCCGACTCTACTGGCATTTTGTGACTCATTGCCATGCGCAAAGTATGTACATTTGAATGACCTTGAGACATGTGTATACATGTCGGAGCCCGATCGTAGAATTGCTTATATCATGAAATGCTGCTATTTCATGGAATGATCGGGCATTTCATGATATGAGCAATTCTACGATCGGGCTCCGACATATACATTTATGCACAATAGTTTCCCTTATATATAAATGGAAATGTTTTCTGAAATATGTTTATTTAATTCATGTACCGTGTACGTACTTATAATTTTAATTAAAGAATCCAGTTTTGTCAAAAGTTAAATAAACGTATTGGTTATCAATCTTGGCGGGCCGCGGAACAGTTCCCAGCGGGCTGCGTGTTTGACATGCATGGTGTATATGCACCTATTCATGATGTTATGTGGCTGGTTGCAAGCTACCACATCTCTCCAGATAATTACACATCATAAGTCAGTTTACAGGCAAAATCAGGACTCATCTGTTAAGAGCAATATAATTCTAATGATCACAAGTCTGGTCTACACATTCACCATTTCAGCTGCATTTGTCTGTGGTGAGGAGGATATTGAAAGGAAAACCAGGCATTGATGGTATACAGCCCACCATTTGGGCTATGTACCTCTATATGATCTCAATTGTGAAACTTTTGCTCACAGTTAAGACTGACACCTGCCATTCTATGGCTGCAAATAAGGGCTAAATACTGAGATCTAGCTGTTGCAGTCCTGTTGCTCCTATCTTGTAGTTGGATATAGTAGTCATTTTTTGGAATTGTAACCCTTGGGTATTTTTTATCAGGTCTCTTCACAACTTTTCAGTTTATCTGAAATTTCTTTCAGAGCCTTGAGATGATGTAGTTCTTGACATCAAAGAATTGACCACCTCTGTGATGGACTACCCTTCCTCTAATCTCTTGATTAAGTCGTGGCATTTTCTTTTGCAAATATTGAAAAAAACAAAACAAAACAAAAAAACTGTTATTCTGAAATTATGGGTTGAACATTCACTTTAAAATATTCCAGATCTGTAGGTCTTGCTGCTTTCAGAATCTGCCTCATTTGCATAGTTGTATGTATCACATTGAAATTTCTTGTTGGTATTCAGGGTAAGTACAGCTACATGGTCTTATTTTCAGTTTTTGCAGAACTCATTTTATATTTTTGTATTTTTCTAACTTGTGTTTTAAATTTGATTACCAATGTCATTTGAAAAGTAGTAAAATTGTTGTTGAAGTGTTTGTCCCTAAATGGCAGCACTAGTTACTGAGTGCATTAAACTGATAGGCTCATGTCAGACCTATATGGCAAGCAGCACCTTGAGAAGGAATTTATTTATTTATTTCAAATTAATAAGTTGGCATCATTCATTGGTTAATTAATTATAAATTGTGCCAAATACTGAGATTTATTAGTTTGTGTTTAATTATCATTAGTGTGTAAGTGCTCAAATGCTCCAAATTTTCATTCATTCAAGCACAAAATCATCTCATTTTCATTGTGTAAGGTTGGCAACTGTACTAAGTAAGTAAGTACTGCATTTTTGTTGCAAAATGTTTTTAAGCTGTGTTATTTTGTGTTTTTAATTTTTAGAGGATGAATTAGATCATAAGTGGGGAGAATTGGACAGAGATGCACCACCAGCTGTTGAAATAACAAGGAGATTAGCAGTATGTAACATGGACTGGGATAGAATTCAAACCCAAGATCTTTTTGTGCTTTTCAACTCTTTTAAACCAGCTGATGGCGTAGTTAAATCAGTAAAGGTAAAATAAAATCAATTCATGCTTTATAATTATAAATACTACATAAATATAATTGCATCTTGTTCACGAAACTTGGATGTGTAGCATATTGGTTCTCTAATCTGCACATAGATAAAGTGTCACTCATTTAAGTAAATTAAACCCTACAATATACACCAAAGAGCCAAAACATTATGCCCACCTATCCTAATATGATATTGGTCCTCCATGTGCCACCAAAACAGCTCTTACCTGGCAAGTCATGGACACTACAAGATTTCTAAAGGTAATATTTTGATGCCAAATACCAAAAGACACCAGCAGATCCTTTAACTCTTGTAAGTTATGTGGTTGAGCCACCACAGATCAGCTATGCTGTTCCAGCACAAACAACAGATGCTCGACTGGATTGTTTCCTGTGGAATTTGGAGGCCAGGACAATACCTCGAAGCCTTCATTCTGTTCTGAGAACCATTCTCGAACAATCCGGGCAGTGTGGCATGATGCATTATCCTGCTGAAAGAAAGCACTACTAGAAGGATTTATTGTTGTCATGAAAGGATGCACCTGGTCTGCAATGATGTTTAGGTAGGTGGTAGATGTCATAGTTTCCTGCACATGAATGACTGGACCCAGGGTTTCCCAGCAGAACATTGCCCAAAGCATTACACTTTCTTCACCGGATTTTTCATCCCAAGGTGCAACTTGGTGCCAACACTTCCCCTGGTAAATGACACACACGTACCTGACCATCCACAAGGTGCAACAGGAAATGAGATTCATTGGACCAGACGACCTTCCAATCATTCAAGGTCTAGTTTTGACGCTCACATCCCATTGTAGGCACTTTCGATGGTGAACCGAGGTTAGCATGGGCACTCGGAGCAGCCTGCAGCTATGCAGCCCCATTTTCAGCAGGATTTGATGTACTGTGTGTTGTGACACATTACTGCCATTACTAGAATTCAAATTACAGATGAGTTATGCCACAGTATCTTTTCTGTTGGCTCTTACCATGCAGGATAGCCTTTGCTCACCTCTAGCATCGAAGCCGTGGTTGACCCCAATTTTCAAAATTAGATATGGTAAAAAGAATCCAATATATTATGTGACATGAAATGACCCATTGAATTACATATACATCAAAGAGCCAAAAACATTATGACCAGCATGTCTTTATTAAAATAGAAGCAACTGCAGGTAAACAAAGGCACATATGAAGATCACAAAACGGTATAAATCACACCTGATACTGAGCTCTGATAATCAGTGTTATTCTTACCAGCATTTTTTGGTTTTTCCCTCCCGGACCACTTTTTGAAGGTACTGCAGCTGACTATGAGCACCCCACAAGCTTTGCTGTCTCGGAAATGCTCTGATCCAGTTGTCTGGCTATTACAATTTGGCCTTTGTCAAACTCACTTAAGTCTGCTGCCTTTTCCATCTGAAGAACAAGAATAACACTGATTATCAGAGCTCAGTATCAGGTGTGATTTATACCGTTTTGTGATCTTCACATGTGCCTTTGTTTACCTTCAGTTGCTTCTATTTTAATAAAGACATGCTGGTCATAATGTTTTTGGCTCTTTGATGTATATGCAATTCAATGGGTCATTTCATGTCACATAATATATTGGATTCTTTTTACCATATCTAATTTTGAAAATAGTTTGAAAGAATAATAAGCTGAAAAAACTTGGTTTTGCTGTGAGTGGGATTCGAACCCACATCTCCTGGAAACATGCCAGTTATGCTAACCACTACACCATCATCAGCTAACATTTTTTTAGCCAATGTGACATATAAAATTTCCGGATTTATTTATTTGATTCACACAGTGGTGCCATCTATCTGGGAAAGTCGACCACTGTGTTGCCACATAGAGATGTAATTTAATATTTGTTACTCATACTCATGGCATTAAATCTATAATTCAGTAGTAAAGAATCACAGGATGTGTCCTGTTGTCATCGAACTCATGAAATAATAAGTGAAAAAAGTTGGTTTTGCTGTGAGTGGTATTTGAACACACATATCCTGGAAATGTGGCAACACAGTTGTCCACTTTTCCAGATAGATGACTCCACTGTACGATTCAAATAAATAAATCCAGAAAGTATGTATGTCACATTGGCTGAAAAAAACGTTAGCCGATGATGGTGTAGTGGTTAGCATAACTGTCATGTTTCTAGGAGATGTGGGTACAAATCCCACTCACGGCAAAACCAAGTTTTTTTTTCAGCTTATTTCATGAGTATGATGTCTACATTGAATTATAGATTTAATGCCATGAGCATGAATGAGTGACAAATATTAAATTCCGACAATGGAGTAAACCATGTGCAATATACACTGCTGCAGAAGCCATTGCAAAACACAACTCTTGGATGAAAATCCGCTGGTGATAGGGTCTGTACTCATCCCATGTGATATGGGTAGAGTTGATCCTGATAACCAATTCTCTGTACAGCTGAATGTGAAAACTGCCTGCAGCATCATGGGAGAGCAGGTGCCATGACCTAGTTAATTTCTGGCACATGTGGCAGTCAAGTGGCTACAAAGTAGATTGTTTACAGTGAGTGTTGTTTTCACACTTTGGATAAATTTACCATGCATCCAGTTAGTATTTATACTTTTATATTTAAACCTTTGCTAATTTATTGAAATCTACAGAAATGAAAACATTCTTTTGGTCATGTGATTATTATCTATTTGTCACAGTTACGATACATTGGATAGCCAGCTCACAACTTGCTGCTGCGGATATTTGATTTAGCATCACATTAGGTTAAATGTTTATTTTTCTTTTATTATTTCTCTTTTTTCCAGTAAAAAAAATTATCTTGTATATTTTCTGAAAATACACTCTATGTGCATCCTAATGTTTAAAAAATGGGTAATAATACTAAAGCTATGTGTGAAATAATAAATCTAATAGTAGTAGAAGTTTCATATTTCCAAATATGGGTCATATATTAAATAAAATTATTACAAAAGTTTTTATTTTATGGAAAAAACTTTTGGAATGTCTTACTTTGTCATGCTGCTAGAGAAAACGTTTTTTTTTTTTCTTTTTTCAAGTACATTGTACTATGGAAGTCTGTCTAGCATAGAATGGTGCTAACACAGTCTGAATATTTTTGTGCAACCACTACTAAAGTAGAGCATACTATACATATACATACTTAGCAAACTCCTCATGCAGCTAAGGGCTACCAGACTGTGTAATTTTCCTCTCCAGAGACATGTCTGTCCTGAGCTGCATCAGCTGCATTTGGCCACTGTAGACCAATTCTAGCAAGGTCCTGTTTGACATTGTCTGTCCATTGCATCCTAGGTCTCCCCCCTTTTCCTGAAGCCTTTAAGCACACTCTTCATAACCCTATTTGCCAATCTGTAGCTATGTATATGGGCAACATTTCCAAACCAATGCAGTGTCTTTCTGCACAAAATGCTGCTCAAAGGAGGTTACTGACTCCTAACCTCATCAGTACTTATTAAGTCAAACCACCTAATTCCCAAGATATTGTGTAAGCATCTAGAATCAAAGGCATCAAGTTTCTTGTTATCCTGTCTGTAAAGGATCCATGTTTTGCTACCACAACAAACCTTAGAAAGGACCAAACTATTACACAACCTAATTTTAGTCTTTAGGTGTACCTGCCTATTTTACCACACATTCTATAGATTCTTCAAAGTCTCAGCAGCAATCCCTATTTTTCTATTTATTTCATGCCGCACATCACCAGTATCTGTTAAACAGCTCTCAAGATAATTAAACTGAGATACTTGCTCAAGGGCACAGCCATTCAAAGCAACTGAAGCACCATCTACCTGACCAGTTTTCATCACTTTAGTTTTTTCTCTGTTTATACCAAAACTACTCTATTACCAGTCTCATCAACAGCCCTAATGAAAGAATTCATCCCATCAACATCATTAGCTAACAGGGCCAAATCATCTGTATAATCTAAATCAGAAATTTTGAAATCCCTAGACCATTTAGTGCCAAAATCTTTCCCTTGCACAGAATTCCACATAACATAATCAATAACCAAACTAGTGACAAAATACCCCCTTGTCTAACTCCACTAGCAATGCTAAACTAATCACTACAAGCTTTACCAACTCCCACACACCACTCAGTGTTATTTATAGAGACCTTTCATTATGCTAACTAACTTGTCAGGTATCCCGTATGATCTAATGATCAACCACAAATTATGTCGACCAAGAAAGTCGGAAACCTTCTTGAAATCTATAAAGTTAGTAACCACAGGTTTCTGAAACTCTAAACATTTCTCAAGAATCTGCCTAAGTGGAAATATTAGACCAATATGTCCCTTACCACTTCTGAATCTTCATTCTTCATCATGCAGTTGTCCATCAACCAAATTCTTAATTTTATTAAGTATAATCATGCAATGAACTTTACCTGGAACAGAAAGTAAACTAAATCCTCTATAATTATCATAAGAACTGCAATCACCTTTTTTAAAAATCAGGATAATAACTGCTCTAGTAAAATTCTTAGGAATATAACTAACACCTTTATCATAAAAAATATTTAAACTTTAGATCAGTCATGTGACAACAGAAACATTTCACACTCTAAGCATTTCAGTGGTGATTTCATCCACCTCTTGGATTTATGCAGTTTTAATTTAGAGGTAGCCAAAGTGACTTCAGACTGTGAAATAGGGCCAACATTAAAGCTAGTAATGCATCTATCCTTATTACAAATAGTGAGAGTAGAACTAACCACATTGTTTAGAACATTTCTGAAATGCTCAGCTCACTTAGCCATCACAGAATTCCCACCTTCAACCACCTTTCCTTGTTTATCTCTGTTTATGTGTCTGTTTCTTCCCACACAAAAGATTAACTATTTGGTACAACCCCCTTTAGTTGTGCTGTCTAACTGCTTCCTCTGCTTTTTCAGCCAAGCTATCACACCAAAGATTCTTATCAGCTGTTAACTGATCCTTCACTTGTTTATTAAGCTCACTGTAACACTATTTGTTAGAACTAGTAGGGTGTTGATTCAAATTATTCCTGTACTTTCTTCTTCCAGAAATATGTTCCATAGCTTTATCACTCAAATAATTTTGTTTCCTCTGTTCCCTATTACCAAAAAGAATACTGTGGTTTCAAGAAAAGCCTGTTTAAACGGATTCCATTCTTTCTCCACTTTAGCAGTAGTTAAATCACCATTGTCATATTGACTAAGTAGCCTATCATGATATGCCTTGGCTACATCTGTATCTATCAGACCTTCAGTATTAAAAGTAACTCTCTTAATCTTAGTGCAACATTTCTTAAGCTTCAGTTGCAAGACAGCTTTGACCTGGTAATTGTCAGATCCAATTCCATCTCCCCTGTATGATCTGGTATTCATGACTGAAGTAGCTAATTTGTTGTTTAATTAAAATATAATCTGCCACATTCCTGTGTAACCGATCAGGTGAAACCCATGTGTATTTATAAATGTCCCGTGTTTGTAGTATGTGCAAACCATTAGGTTTATTTACCTGCAGAAGATGTTCTCCATTGCCATTGGAACTACCAATGCAAACGGACCTAACAACCCTGCCCAAAGGTCAGAGTCAGTACCAACTTTAGCATTGAAGTCACCCAGCATAAGAGAAATATCTCCTTTTTTGAGACAATTCAAAATATTCTGAAGTTGTCCCTAAAGGCTGTCCTCCACATTCTCATCAGAGTCACCTGTGGGGGCATAACAACAGATGATACTCAAGTCTTTAATTTTTGTTTTAAATTTATATGTAAGAAATCTTTTATTAATGCAGTCATATCTGAGAAGAGCATCACTGGCATGTCTGCTGAGAAACAAACGTACACCTTGGAGATACTTTCCATCCTCTCTCCCTGAAAAGAGAAATTAAAAATTTATTTTAAACACCTTTATTTCTCCATCTGGTCTCTTGCAAACCTAGAATATCTAGGCTCTAACACTGAAATTCCTGTGCAAGGATATCAAGAGAATAATCTCTATGCAACATCTCACATTCTACATACATGCAGAGAGAAAATGATTAATAGGATTTTTAAAGAAACTAAGTTTATTGAGAGAGGTAGGGCCAACAATATCAAACAGCCCCCTAATTGCAGGCATGAGGCAAAGACCTGTTTCTCAACTTCTAAAGGCTGAAGTCATTCATGCTGGTAGGAATTTCAGGCACCACCTTTTCAAGTGGGCCTTTTCAAGAAACAGAATCTAGATAGAAACTGACTTGCCTGAGACATTGCTCCAGTATAGGATTTGCTATGCCCAATTAGCTGAGTGACAGTTCAGGCACCTGTGATGGCCTCTGATCAGCATTATCCACCAGCTGATATAAGGTATCCTGCACCTCTGTTCACTTGCGGCTGACAACCCACAGGCAAACAGAAAACACAGCTGCAGATTTTTCCTTCAACAGAAACCCACCAGTGCAGCAAGTCCATGATCCATAATCAAGCTCAAAGCCATAAACCATTCCAGTGGGTATAAATGGTCAGTACCAGGACCCTGTAAAGTTGACCACTCCCCAGCAGAGGAGAAAAAAAAATAAGAAAAGTGCCTATGGATGACCAGATCAGTAGGCCAAACTGATCTGACAGGCCTTCCCTTCTAAAAGATAAATCTCTCATTTGAAAGGTATTAATGGCCTGCACCACAAGAAGGTGGGGTCGGACCTAGGTCCTAAGCCTGCTGGTTCTGTGCATCATCACTGGGGATTGGTACACAGCTTTACTTCCAGTTTATGCCTAGCTACTATCATCACAATTAAAAAGACCTTCTTTCTCAGAAAATAATTTAAATAACTTTTTTATCAATGAAGTTAAATAAGTTATCTGTTATTGAGGAATAAAATTTTAAAGTTTATCCTTTAAACTATTTGCATATCCAAAAGTTTTTAGGAGCAAATTCAGAAGCTTTTTGGAGCAAGCACAGTGCTCTATCTTCAGTGAAGTAACACTATGTGATGACATTAGGGCTGTAAGAATTTATTTCCACATGTCGTGAAGGATGATTCCAGTGTCTTGTTTGCAGGTGGGGATGGGTGAGGTTATTATTTCAATAGCCTCATCATTGATGGCTCATAGTAAATGGATTCATGTGCTAGCAGTGGTGTGCTCCCAATCTATGGTAGCTGCGTGTTGTATTGCCAGCTTGGAAGCAGCAATCTTTAGCTTGTTTTGGCTGACATCTCTCTGAAGCTCTGTGATAACTCTCCTGTAGAGAACATAAGATTTTTCTGATGTAATAAATAATGGAATTATCTAGCAAATGTGAGAGTAATCTGTATACACCCAATTTTGAGGCAGGTTAAATTTGTCTCTGTTTCTTTTTATAAATTTCTTCCGATTTTTTGGGCTAAAAACAATATTGAATTTTTTGGGCCCTGAGTAATTTGTAGACTCATCCACACAGGACAGGAACCTAAGATATGGATCCAGCAAAGTTTGCCCTTACTACAGAATCATTATTTGCCAGGCTATTGAAATAATGACCTCACACTTTCCCACCTGCAACCAAGACACTGGAATCATCCTTCACAACACATGGAAAGAAGTTCTTAACAATCTTAACGTCACCACTTAGTGTCACTTCACTAAAGATGGAACACTGTCTTTGTTAATAAGTTATTTTAACTATAATCGTCACCTTCAGATCACACAAAGTTTCTAGATCCATCGTATGGCTGAGTATCATCTATTGGTAGCATGCCACAACAACCCAACATCACATAGTATTAAAGAATGGTTCTAGTATTTTTGCCACTAATCATCCTTTATTTATACACTTCTGTTTTGTGCAGAAATGTTATAACACAATAAGTAAAAGATTTATACGGATCATTTTCAAAGTCAAGTTGCACTCAGAATGATTCATTTCAGCATAAAGAAAAGCTTGAACAAATATACACTCTGTTCAAGAAAAATTACTTCAGCAGAAGAAAAATTGTCAACAGAAGGCATATATGAATTAATTTGAAATTTCATATGCAGCTTGGTGAGATATTTAAATGATGCAAAATAGGCAGAAGTGTGTCCAATATACTTGTGTGATAATCATCATCTTAATTTTTGTTTTGCTAACTGATAATTTTTTTTTATTTATTCACTTTCAGTTTCTTAACCTAATATTGCTTTCATTCAGATCCCCATGTGATCTTCTCTGGCTTAGCAAGTGAATAACTTCTTTCTTAATGTTGCATCACCAACATATGCTACTAGATGACCATGGTCTAAGTATGACCACCGTCTTATATTTCTACATAGTTAGGCATTTAACCCTTAGCATGCCAGGTCTGAAAAACACAATTTAGCTTGTTTTGGTATTGTACCCTGTAGCCAGGCTTTTTTTCAACTGTGTTCAGCTAAAAAAAAAGTTAACTGTAAAACTTTTTTTTCCAAATAACTAATAAAATAAATTATGGAATGTTGTATGCCAAATTAATCACCATTTAATTCTGATTTTTCTGAAAATAAAATATTTTACAAAAATGTTAAAAAAATAAATCTAATATTTTTAAAATGGGCTTTTATATTGCAGTCCCATGCTGGAGTGGTTAGCATGTTTGACTACTGATTAATGGGACATGGGTTCGAGCCCTGGTTAAGGTATCAATGTTTGTGTTTTCTTTCTGCTGAGATCTTGCCTTCCTCATAGACCTTTGACTATGGCATATAAACTGACAAGCTCTTCTCAGACCCCTGTGGCAAGCAGATGCTTGAGGCAGTATTTTTCTTTTTATAAAGTAATTTAATAAGGCTTTTATGTTTTTAAATAATATATAATAATATAATAAAAAATGCATCTTTCAATGCAAATAAAATTTTATTTAAAAAAAAGGCAAAAATAACTATACTGCATATGAATAGAAAGGTTACTTATTTCTGAATAGCAGAAAATAAATTTTTACTTAAATCAAGAAAATTACTCTTTTTGTTAATTTTTATTCTCAGTACTATTCTTTGATTAGTCCAGGCTTTTTACCAGCTGTGACCAGTCATATAAGCAAGTAAAGTTTAGAATTTTTTTTTAAATAATCAATCAACAGAAATAAGTTATTCTCAGTACTATTCTTTGATTAGTCCAGGCTTTTTACCAGCTGTGACCAGTCATATAAGCAAGTAAAGTTTAGAATTTTTTTTTAAATAATCAATCAACAGAAATAAGTTATTCTCAGTACTATTCTTTGATTAGTCCAGGCTTTTTACCAGCTGTGACCAGTCATATAAGCAAGTAAAGTTTAGAATTTTTTTTTAAATAATCAATCAACAGAAATAAGCCATGCTATATACCAAAAAAAAAACACTTAATTGGGGTTACAAAAATGACGAAAATTTATTTACAAAGCAACAGAGAAGTAATAAAGGTTTAACTGTATTTTTTGCATTTTAAATTCAGTAAAAATTTTTAAAAATTTGCCGTATTTTGGGAAGTATTTTATTATTTTAATATACACTGAAGTGCCATTGAATTAGGGATAGCAACTTGTAATGTGTTGAACCCTTTCTGACCCTGATATGGCTGCCACACAACGAGGCAAGGACTCCACAAACTTGTGTAAATGTTCCACAGGTATGGCAACCCATGCATCCTCCAGAGCTGTCATCAGTTACCTCAAGATCGTCACTGATGGGACATGGGCCCAAACACTGTGCTCGATGATATCCCAAAGATTTTCGATGGGTTTTAAATCTGGGCTTCTAGGTGACCAATTCATTATTTCAAAGTCAGCAGAATGCTCCTGCAACCATGCAGTAGCCACTCTGGACCTGTGAGATGAACAGTCGTCTTGCTGGTAGATGCCATCTCTATTGGGATGCATGATGCCATAAATGGGTGTAAATGGTCAGCCATGAGTTCTACATACCAGGATGCATTGAGAGTCATCAGTACATGTACCAAAGTTCCCATAGACGTCCAACTGAAGACACCCCAGACCATCACTGAGCCACCACCAGCTTGTACTGTTCCGACCTGGGATGCAGGATCCACGGTTTCATGGAGTTGGCACCATACCCTCAGTCTTCCATTGGCGTGATGAAGTTTAAATCGGGATTCATCACTCCAGGCTATCTGTTGCCAGTTTTCGATGGTCCAGTTTTGATATTCTTTATCCCAAGCAAGGTGTTAAGCCTGGTGTCATGCCATTTGAAGTGGAACTCTCGTAGGTCGGTGGCACCTGAAACAGATGATGAAGTGAACGTTGCACTGTCCATGTACTGACTTTCCAGCTGGAACCTGTGTTCAGATGGGAGGTGATTTCAGATAATGTCTGGCCCCTATCGGTCCATATGATGCAGGTCAGATGGCGAAGCCCAAACCTGTTCTGCAAAGACAACTACTAGCCTTGACTGATTAGACAACTGCAAAGGACAACTAGCCTTGAATGATTATTCAAGGCTAGTTGTCCTTTGCAGTTTGTCCAGGTGGTTGTTTCTTTGTTGGAATTTTCATATTCCCAGAAAACTTGAAACTGTCATACAAGAAAATCTAAGTTCGTTGACAATTTCGGAGATCTAGTGATCCATCTGTCGGGCACCTTCGATCTGCCCTCTGTCAAATGCATATAAATCCTGTGCCTTTCCCATTATGCTTCTCACAATGAATGCTTGGGGAAGCCAAAGCTGACAGCTACATATGACCATAGTTTCAGCCATGCATGCGCACAAATGCGGGACATGCGGTACTGAATTTGGATAATGTCTCCTATTCCTAATTCAATGGCACTTCTGTGTATATATATATATACTGCTCACAAAAATTAGGGGATATTTCTTCGCTTCATATTCATTTTGAAATATCCCCTAATTTTTGTGAGCAGTATATTTCATAATATTTCTATTGTTACTTGAATCTTTCATTTATTTAATTTTTCCAAAATTGTTTGGCCATTTATGCAAATGATATGCAATGCTGACTTTTGCTGATTGGCAAATTTTAAGGTAGCAGTTTAATTAATAATAAATATCCACAGAGTTACCTGTTGCATGTTGGTGAAACTTTTTTCTATAAAACTATTTATTAAGGTAGCAGTGTTACAAAAATTTATTTTGCTTTAGAAGCAAGGTAATTTAAAAAAAACATTGAAAAATATATAACTAAAAAGGGATAAAGAGCTGTGAAGAAATTAAATAAAGTTTATTTTAACCATTGAAATTGAGATTGAACCCTTCCAGATCAATTACTGACTGCTATAAAGAGTTGAACTTTGTCAGGAACATTTTGTCAATATTGGCAAAATGAGAGGCTTTGCAAAATTGATGTGAATCACTGTCAGTAATAATCTACAATAATGGTTTACAATAATGGTAAAACCTTGGCATAAAAATTGCAAATTCTGAATGCTAGTTCTGAAATTTTGCCAATTTAATTAAAAATAGTACTAAACTAAGTCCTATCATTTGAAAATTAATTTTTTTGTTATAATCAGATGTCTCCTAAAGTAACTACCATTTTAAGTCACATATGCAACATTTAATTTCTCATCAAGTTTCAAATAATTATTCTTTCTAATTGCAGTATATATTTGAGAAGCAATATAAATAATTCTAGAAGTAATAAAATTGATATCCCCCTTCAGAATGTGAGATAAGTCACAATTGATCTGAATCACTATCAGTCATAATTTAGAAAAACTCATGATTTTCATGTTCATTGTTAGCTAAAATATCCATTGCAGTATTTGGTAAACATTTATCCTTCAAAAACTATATTTCATCAACAAAACAAAACTCAAAAAACACTTTGATGCTTTCTGAATTAGTATAAATATCTAACCAGTTTAATTAACAAGATTAAAGTGCAATGTATAGATAAATTCAGAGTATATAACTTGGTCAATAGCAGTTAAATTACAGCATAATCATGTTAACCCTTTAATGCCCAAGAAATCTGAGAAAAAGGTAGAGGGTAGTAAAGACAAAAAATTGTTGTATTCGGAACTAGTCCATTTCAAAATCTCGGCCGTTTTGGGCCGTTCTGGGCTTTAAAGGGTTAAACTGATTTGAATTACTGCTTTGTTGAAAATTTTATTGAATAGTATAAATATCTATCTGTACAGCCTAACATAAGCACAGTAAAAGTTTCAAAATGAAACCAAATATTTCCAATTGATATCACTCTCCTGCTATGTTGCAGATCATGTGATGAAAGAAATATTGTTTTCCTCTTCTTATTCCTTTTGTAAAATATATCTGATAATAGATTAAAGCAATTTACAAACACTAGAATAATTTTAAATTGCAAAATATATCAAAATGAAGCAAAAATGTATATGGCTGTATTTTTGTGTTAAATCACTGAAATCCACTAATAACAAAATGTTTCCTTGACATCGAACTTCATTTTATTGAAAACACAAGTGGTCAAATGTTTGGTAAACAACTTAATTAACTCACTAGATGGAGCTCTCTGCCAGCTGGGGGGGGGGGGGGATACAAGAGTAAATTTAGCTGGCAGGAATCCTGTCTCCTGCACTGCACTAATGGCAGTTTGAGCAAGAGAAAAGACTTTATTTTCCTGTACATCAAGTTGAGGAATAAAATAAAAAATATGGCATTATTTATTGGCTCTGAAATGTGTATTTTAGATATATATGTAAATAAAAAAGTTGGTTCAAACTTAATATTTTAAAAACATTTTAAGTTTTATGTATACAAACAATAGAATTTATCATTTACGGCCATATATCCAGGCTTTGTGAGCCAGATTTTCCAGGTCGTGGCAGCATAAGGGTTAGTGTACTTGCTGATACCTATGCTAATGTAATTTCCCTTGGACGTTATCACTGGCCATGTAATCAGCAAGCAAAGTGTAGTTAAGAATTGAGTATTATTCTTAGACTAGAGTTAAGATCTGTAGTTTCATATTTAGTTTCAGCACTGCTAAGATTAGGTTTAATTCTGAGGCTTTGTTTAAAGGGTTAGAACCACCATGCAATCTTGGGGAGTTAATTAATGATCTAATATTATTTTGGTGAAATTTGACTTGGAACTTTCTTGAATAGTACTATTTTTTAGCTGTTATTAAGTAGATAGTAAAGGTGAAAATCTTTTTGAGTAAGTTATTAAAATTGTTTTTATTGAGGAAATTTAATTTTTTGATAAATAATAAACTCTACATATTTCATATCTACTCAATAAATTACCACTTTGAAGTTGATTCAATTTTTTTAGAGGAAAAATTGTCTTGTTATTTATTATTTATCAACAGTATACTTGTAAGAAATACTTTCCATCTATATGGCATTTGTCTGCCTCTTGTGGCAAAATTGCCAGAACAATACCTGCATATGATGTAATGTAGGTTGAAAATGTTCATATCATCAATTAGAGGAGATCTTGATTGGCTGGATTATGATCATACCAGCACATTAGTTGCCCCTCATGCTTATCTATCAACAACAACAGCTGTAGTGGTGTGGAATAGAGCACCCTAGAAGGATGAATGTCACTCTCCTCTGGCACATTGTCATACTGATGGTATACAAGGTGCATTTTTTTTCAACAGGGCAGTGCTTCTCACATACTGCAAACATCTCAAAGATCTGTCTAACATTATGTGGACATTCTTCCCTGGCATGCAACAAGGTACCTGGATTTATCCCTTATCAAACAATGTCTGAGACATGATTAGACAGCAGCTGGTCATGCATTCACATCTTTCCCAAATCATGTCATCATTGCTGTACCATCTTTCAGAAGTATTCTGGGCTGTAAAAATAGGATGACATCAGGTATCTCTTTGAATCAGTACCACAATGCATCATTGCCTGAAAGTCAATCTCTCAAATCCTCTGAGGGATCTTGCACTAGGCCTGTATGGTTTTCTATCATTAAATACCAGTCTTTTTTGTTCTGAAACTTTAAATCATTTTGTGCCTTACTCTGAACATCTTCATGTGTGCCATGTATATATTAAAACACGTTCATTAATTCCTTCTGGTTGAGGCAGTTTTTCTTGAACAGAATGTCTACTTAAGAATTACATTAATATTGTATTACTTGGATGAAAGTTCCAAAAATCTCTAAAAGTTTTTTTTTCTTTGAGATAACTAATATTCATGCTGACATTAAGTTGGACAAATTATATTTTCCATAATGTTAACAAAAAATGCATTTATGAAAGGAATGTTACTTACATGAGGTTTCTTGTAATAAAGACACATACATGGATTTTATTTCTTAATTTTGAAGAAAGGGGCACAATTGTTAGCTGATATGATGCAGGTGACACAAATATGAATACTTATTGTACACAATTAAAAAAATACCTTCTTGTTCAGAAATTAATTAAAATAACATTAAAATTCTCTGTCATTGAGCAATAAAAGTTTTAAGTTTATCCTTCAAACTATTTGCATCTTAAAAGTTTTTAGGAGAGTTTTGCTCCTGAAAGCTTTTAACATGCAAATAATAGTTTGAAAGATAAACTTAAAAAAATTTCTTGCTCAATGAGAGAAAATTTTAATATTATTTTAATTACTTATTTATAACATATGTGAAATAAATGTAGAGTTATTGTGATTTCAGACTTTAAAAATATGCATCTTTGTATTGGAGCAAAAACTAGGTTATTTTTCAAAAACTGTATAATGAACTAATTAGAATATTTCCTGTACTCAGTAAAGTAGTAGGCACATTTAATATATTACATGATGCTATTGATGTTTGCACTTTTGTTTGATGATATACAAGTTGAATATGCATATTGTTGTATATTGGATATAACTTTAAATTTAATTGTTTATTCATTAGATTGTGAGATAAAAATAAATAAATAAAAATAAAAAAAACCCTCAAGCAGCTGCTTGCTTGCTACAGAGATCTGACAGGACCTGCCAGTTTGTACACCATAGTAGAAGGTCTGTGAGGATGGCAAGACCTCAGCAGATAGACAACACAACCATCCAAGCCTTAGCTGGGGGCTCGAACCCAGGTCCCTTTGGTCAGTAGACAGCATGTTAACCACTCAACTACAAGATTTTTTTTTTGAAATTGTTGGAAAAGTTTTAACAAGGAGCATGCATTGGTGTGTTATCATTGTTGTAACTGTTTCTGTTAAGATATTAATGCTTCAGTATATTTTTATTTTGCTACAGAATTAAGATAAAGATTGATCAAATTTTTATTGTATTGTCATTAATAGCTGGTAGTTGGCTTGTTGATTCATATATCCACTATGTTTGTTGTCTGTTTTCATTATTCTTGTAGTCATTTTTTATCTTCTTCCTATATTAAGAAAAAACAAAATATATAATATTTTACTTCTTTGTCTGTCTGTATGCACCCAATTCTTTTTGATTTTAGAGATAAATTAAAAATTCATTTTGATTTGGATAGGTATAGGACGAAATATTATGATTCACACTTACTCCATTTCCTGAAAGCTATAATTGCACCCTTTAAATGGTCAGAAAAGTTTAAAATTGCAAAATTTAGACTTTTCTATATGATAAAAAAATATATGCAAATATTATATATATGCATATATTTTTTTATCATATATGCATATATATAATATATATATTATATAATATAATATATTATATATATATATAAATAAAAAATATATATATATAATATATTATTAAATATAAAATATATGCAATGATGCCTGTATCCACTGATAGCAAAAATGTGCCCTCTTTTCTCAGAGGTGTGTGACAAAAAGTAACTTTTTAAACTGAAGGATAAAAGGATAATATTGTTTTCTGTTGTATAAGTTCTAATAAAATACTACTGTTTGCATTTCTCCCCCCCCCCCCCCCCCCATCATCCATTAGTTTGAATTAAAGTGTTTAAAGAGTGTAGTATGTAAATAAAAAACTTCATTCTCTTTGAAAACAAAATTTCCTTATTCACCAGAGGTTATGTGCATTGTTCCAGTTATTTTTCTCTCTTTAGTCTGTGCATGATGTTAAAGGTAAAATATAGTGGCATTTTAATAGGGTATTTCTGATAAAAAAAAAAAATCTTTAACTTCATTTTTGTCATTTTACAAATTTCTGTTTTTACAGCTATATCCTACTGAATATGGTCTAAAACGTATGAAACAAGAAGAAATTCATGGGCCAGTAGAATTGGTTGAAAAAACGTTAAATATTGATAATGAAGATGTAATTGAAGAAAATGAAGACAAATTCCTATACCAAGAAACAGTTAGACAGTACCAACTTAATCGTTTAAAGTATTATTATGCTGTAGTTGAATGTGATGCTCCAGAAACAGCAAATACTCTTTATGAAGAATTAGATGGAATGGAATATGAAAACAGTGGTGTGCATCTGGACCTAAGATTTATACCTGATGATTTTGTTTTTGAAAAGGTAATAAAACAATTATTGATTTTACTAGAGTAGCTTTTATCTGGAGTAACAAAACTTTTTATATAAATTTATTAGTTACTTGTGTGCCTAAACAGCCTGTTTTACTGAAAAGTTGTTTATTCACCAAATTTTTCCAAATATTGGTAAATCATATATATACACACCAAAGAGCCAAAATATTATGACCACCTGCCTAATATGATATTGGTCCTCCATGTGCCACCAAAACAGCTCTTACCTGGTGAGGCATAGATGCTACAAGATTTCTAAAGGTGTCTTGTGGTATCTGGTACCAACACGTTACTAGCAGATCCTTTAATTCTTGTAAGTTACATGGTTAAGCCACTGCAGATTGGATATACTGTTCCAATACAAACCACAGATGCTCAATTGGATTGATGTCTGAGGAATTTGAAGGCTAGGGCAATACTTGGAAGACTTCCTCATGTTCCACGAACCATTCTCGAACAATCCAGGCAGTGTGGCATGGCACATTATCCTGCTGAAAGGATGTACTTGGCCTGCAGTGATGTTTAGGTAGGTGGTATACGTTATAGTTTCCTGCATATGAATGACTGGACCCAGGGTTTCCCAGCAGAACATTGCCCAAAGCATTGCATTTCCTCCACTGGCTTGTTTTCTTCCCACGGTGCATCCTGGTATCAACACTTTCCCAGGAAACGATGCACACATACCCAGCTCTCCACATGGTGCAACAGGAAACGAGATTCACCAAACCAGACAACCTTCTTCCTATTATTTAAGGTCCAGTTTTGATGCTCGGATGCCCATTGTAGGTGCTTTTGATGGTGAACCAGAGTTAGCATGGGCACTCTGAGTGGCCTGCAGCTATGCAGCCCTATTTTCAGCAGGATTCGATGTACTGTGTGTTGCGACACATTATTCCCATCACCAGCATTCAAATTACAGGCGAGTTGTGCCACATTATCCCTTCTGTTGGCTCGTACCATACGGGATAGTTTTCGCTCACCTCTAGCATCGATCAGCCATGGTCAGCCCACATCTTGCTGGTGGTTCATGGTTTTTCCCTTCTCAGACCAGTTTTTGAAGGTACTAACCACGACTGGCAGATCCTGTCAGATCTCTAGCAAGCAGCTGCTTGAGGGTTTTTTTATTTATTTTTATCTCGCAATCTAATGAATAAAATTGAATAAAATTATGAAAATAATCTAATGAATAATAATGAATAAAATTATGCATTAATATCTTAATAGAAACAGTTCCCACAAACCTCGCTGTCCTAGAAATGCTCTGACTCAGCCATCTGGGCATTGCAATTTGGTCTTTGTCAAACTCACTTCTTAAGTCCATTGCCTTTCCCATCTGAAGAACAAGAAAAATACTGATTAGCAGAGATCAGTATCAGGTGTTATTTATACCATTTCATGACCTTCACACTCACCATCGTTTGCCTGCAGTTGTTTTGATTTGCATAAAGACGTTCTGGTCATAATGTTTTGGTTCTTTGGTATATATTCCTTTTTCATGGAAGCTCTGAGAAAAAAATAGCATCACTCAGCAAAATCTCATAATTTTAATTATCCTTACATTATTATCAATGTAAAATTGTACCTCAAAAAGAACAAACTCTACTGTAGATTAGGGATTCTCAACGTGGGGTATGCGGCAAAATTTTTTGAGGTACGCCGTCAGAGCTCAAAAGTCACTAGATCTAGTAACGAAGTAAAAATGACCATTGTTATACTGTAACTATAGTTTTATACAAGGGGTACACCAGTTACATACACATTTCCAGGGGGCGTAAAGCATAAAAGGTTGAGAACCACTGTTGTAGATAATAGACCATTTGATGCATCCCAGTATTTCATAGAAGCAAAATGCCTTTGCTATATATGAACATAGTTAAACATAAAGTTTCCTCTCTTGATTAGTTGTAATTTAATAAACTTATTCGTACTGTAGTAATGAAAATGATTTATTCTTAAAGCAATGATTAAACAGAGAGTTGCAATTTTAGTTTCATATAACTGTGTGAATGTTTATTTCATTCATGTAGACAATTCATTAATACTCCTTCAAAAGTATATTAGTACTTTAAAAATGTGAATTTTAATATAAATTAAAATCAATTAATTTTCAGTTTGATCACTCTGTTTTTTTGTGTGTGTTTTTTTTAGTCCTCTTTGCTAAAATTGGTGAAATTAACCATTCCAGGATGCTCAATGATAGTAGATGTTGACTGAATCCAAATGAGAGGCTTAAGATATCTATATTCATTTTTAGTGCAAAAGAAAACTTTGATTTTTGAAAAACAGAAATTGCTGTTTGAAAATTTTCTTATATATATTTCTTTTAAAAATATGTAATTAAAGTTTAAAAATAATATTTTTTTTCATTTGATGCATTCTTTATTAAACTGCAATATAAATAAATTGTTAAAGTCATCTGATTGCCATTTCTTAGAAGCTAGTATTGCTAAATTGTTTGTTAACATTGCTGTAGGCTGAAGCAATCCCTGATTTAAGTTTACAAGTTTGATTTGAACTATTATCAGCAATTTTTTTCCTAAAGTTTTAAAAATCTGCTAAAAATTAATGAAAAACTGCCATTTTTTTAAAATGTAAGTTTTTTGAAGTAATTACAAAGTGCATACTTCCATTTTTTGTTTTCCATTTTTCACTCTTTTCTGCCTTATACCTATTTCAGTATTCCTAGAATTATTTTTATCATCTATATCATTTATCCCATCATTTTATGCATCTTTCCCACTCTTCAAATTGAAACTATAAGTAAAAACATTGTTCCTAGGCTCCAAGACTGGTGCAGCTGCATTAATTGTATTATGGCTCACTGCACAAGACGAGGCTCACACATGCTATCTCCATTCACGTGTTATAAGTGGCTCCATAATTGCTTGTTTATAGTGTAGTTCCAGTATATTGGATACCCTTTGTCCAGCTAGGTCAGCTTTGAGTCCGCAAAACTCCCCGCCTGCCCATGGTCAATAGGGAACACTTAATGGGCTTGAGAAGTCTTCCTTCCATTGGATTGGATGTTAAGCCATGGCCCGTGTGTGGGAGAGCCATACCCTGTGCACATTAAAGAATGCTGGATGGCCTTGACGGGAGGCTACCATCTGTCTCATAACAGCTGTTCCAATGGGTTCCCTCCCCCAACCTTCTCTGAGCCTTCAGGATCCCTGTGACCTAGCCATTTAGTCCATTGTGTGCAAAAAAGTGTTGCTCAGAGGTAAAACAACCCAACTCGGATACCCTTTGTAAAGTTATTATTTACTTTTTTATATTTAAACCTTAGTTTCATTGCAGCATATTTATTTTACTTCTGTAAAATTTCGATATTTTAATCAGTTGATCTATTTGTTGATTTTCTTTTTTGGAGTCATTTACTCCAAAAATGGTGGCCAGTTTACAACTTGTTGCTGTTGTTGCACTTCCTAGGCACAGAAATCAGTCCTTCTGTAGGAGGACAATTTCAAAATAGGTTTTTACCCCCCCCCCCCCCCCCCCCACTGGCAAAGTTCCATTTGAAAAAATTATGAATTTTTCAAGTTATTTATCAGTTTTTTTAAAAGATTCCTCCCCCACCCCATTAACTTGCCTGTGCCACTTTGATGATATAGACTTTTTATTTTTGCTTTGGTGCACTTATAGTTTTATTTTGTTAATGTACAGCAATTAATCGTGATAAATTAAATTTTATCAAATTAGCTGTGAGTTGTAATTTATAGCACTGATTTTTTGACACTTAGCCAAGATCCCCAAAATTCAACATCCAAAGAGAAAAAAAATCATAGTATTTAGTAAAAACCAAGCAGCTGCCTGAGGAGGTATTTATTTTTATTTAAAAAGAAAGTTGCCTTAAAAGTGTTCCTCCATTTCATAAACAGGACAGAAAATCCTATTAATGCGAGCAATCCAAGTCAACTTATATAATACTGACCTGTGCTTTAAAATATGCCACATTGAAAAAAATCATTCAAAGAAATAAAAATAATGTTTCAGGTAAATATTATATTCGGGAAGAATTTTACTTTCAATTAATATATAATTTAACTGTTTTTATTCAACATGTTTTCCAACATTAAGCTTTAAATTTATTGTCTAATCTATTTTTTCACTATATCACTATGAAAGCATCTTATAAAATTAATATTCTTGTAAATTTGTTAAAATTTTTTATATTTATAAGAGGTAGAGTAATTCTGTTTGGTAAATATCATGACCTGTTTCTGTTGATTGATTATTCTAAAAAGAATTCTGAAGTTTGCTTGTTTATCTGACACAGCACAATTGGCGAAAAGCCTGCACTTTTCTCAAAGTATGGTACCGAGAAAAAATTATAAAATAAAAGAAATATTTACTTGAAACGAGAAAATTAATTTTTTTTAGTTATTCAGAAATAAATAGCCTTTCTATTCATGCAAATTATAATCATTTCTGTCTATTAGTTTTTTTAAATAAATTTTATTTGCATTGCCAGATGCATTTTTTTACTAATATGACTCTAAAAAGTCCAAATAAAATAAAACTATCCATTTTTTGTTAAATATTTTATTTTCAGAAAATCAAAATTTCAATGCTTATTAATTTGGCATATAACATGCCATAATTCATTTCATTAGTTATTTGACAAAAAAGTTCTGAAGTTAATTTTTTTTAAGTAAAAAATTTTTTTTTTGGCTGAGCATAGGGAGAAAATAACTTGGCCTCTGGATGTAAACTAGTTTTTCAGGCTGGACACTGGAAGAGTTAAGACTATTCCTGCAGTTCTTTCTTTCCAAAATAAGGCCCAGTATCTTATTACTCAAATAATTTTGCCTCATCTGCTCCCTTTTACCTATATAGTATTACTAGTCTGAAATTTAGTTGTGAAAAACCTTTTATAATTACTCTCATATCCCAGAAGAGCATCACTAGCGTGTCTGCTGAGAAACAGACCCACACCTTGGTGATGCTTATTATCTTCCCTCTCTGAAAAGAAAAATTTAAGATTATTTTTAAGAATTTGACCTTTATCTGTCCATTTGGTCTCTTGCAAGCTGAGAATATCTAAATTATAATGGTGGAATTCTTGTGTGAGGACATAAAGATAATCATAAGCTCTGTACAGAGTCCTCACATTCCAACTACCTGTGGAGAGAGAGTGGTTAGTGGGATGTTTAAAGAAACTATGTTTATTGAGAGAGGAAATACTGACAATTTCAAAAATAAATAAAATAAATACCCCCTCAAGCAGCTGTTTGCCACAGAGGTCTGACAAGAGCCTGTCAGTTTATATGCCATAGTAGTAGGTCTGTGAGGATGGCAGGACCTCAGCAGAAAAACAACACAAATGTCCATGCCTTATCCGGGGCTCGAACCCAGGTCCCTTAGATCAGTAGCCAAGCTCGCTAACCACTCGGCCACAGGACAGCAACAATTTCAAACAGTTCCCTAATAGCAGGCATGAGGCAAAGACCCATTTCCCTCACTATGAAAAGTTGAAGCCATATACACTGGAAGACTTCCTCCAATGCAGGTTTGACAATGTCTATAGAAGCAAGAGTTCAGGATTATCCACCAGCTTATAAAGTGTATCCTGTACATCTATTCACTTGGGGCTGTCAACCCACAAACAAACAGAAAACACAGCAGAAGCTCACGAGGGCAGCAAGTTCAGGATCCATAATCAAGCTTAGAGCCATTATTCAATTTTGGTTGGTGTATATGGTCAGTATCAGGACCCTGTGGTTGACCACTCTTCAGCAGGGTAGGAAAAAAAAGAATAGTAGCCATAGTAGTCCAGATCAGTAGGCCACACTGATTAAATCTCCCCTTCTGTTCCCTTCAACATCAGAATATCTCTTTTGAAAGGTACTAATGGTTTGCACCATGAGAAGGTGGGGTCGGACTTTAGATGCTAGGCTAGTTGATTCCGTGCATAATTACAGGGGATTAGTGCATAACTCTCCTTGCAGTGACTACCTAGCTATCATTAACAGACCTGAAATCAATATATTTGTAATTTTTTTATTTTCATAAAATTCATAATTCTGTTTAATTTGGTATATAATGTTACTTATTTTGTTTTTTATTGGTTATTTTTTAAAATAAATCTAAATCTGACTTGCGTATTAGTCTCAGCACAGTTGGCAATAAGTGTGGACTTTTCTCAATATATGGTTCCAAAACAGAAAAAAAAAGGTATAAAATGGAAGTAATTTTCTTGCTTCAAGTATATAGTAATTTTTTTTTGTTATTCAGAATTAAATAGCCTTTCATTTTATGAGCTATAATATTTCTGTCTATTAATTTTAAATAAATTTTTATTTGCATTGCTGGATGCATTTTTTTTTTACTACATGACTCAAAAAATGCCCTATTGAAATAAAACTAGTTAGCTTTATCGTTGAATATTTTATTTTCAGGAATTCCAGAATTAAATGCTGGATAATTTGGCATTATAACATGCCATAATTCCTTTCATTAGTTATTTGGAAAAAAAGTTTTAGAGTTAATTTTTTTTTTGGCTGATCATAATGAAATAAGAGCTAGGCCTCTAGATGTAACCAGTTTTTCAGATGGTATCCTGTAAGAGTTAATATCCAGATGTTAATTGACAATTAAAATTATAACAATTTAAAGCTTGTTGTTCAGTTGGGAATAAAACAACACTTTGGACCCACCGGGCATCATATGACATCCATTGTATATGTCACAAGTGGTAGTGAGGATCATAAAACATTCTCTGCATTTAAAATTTCTTAAAAATATATGAGTACTTTTTTTGCATTGAATTTTAAACTTTTGCATGTTCACATGCATCATACATTTAAATAACAACTAGTATTAATAATACCAAGGTTCAAAGTGTTACTCCTTCCTATTAATAAATAATAAAAAATAAATACCCCCTCAAGCAGCTGCTTGCCACAGAGGTCTGACAGGAGCCTGTCAGTTTATATGCCACAGTAGGAGATCTGAGAGGATGGCAGAACCTCAGCAGAAAAACGACACACACATCCATGCCTAATCCGGGGCTCGAACCCAGGTCCCTTAGATCAGTAGCCAAGCGTGCTAACCACTCGGCCACGGGACGGCTGCATTCCTATTAATGTTGATTTTATTTTCTTCTATAACCAATGAAAAATATTAAACTGTTTAAATAACTCACTTTTTCCAATTGACTTAGTTTTATTATTCCTTCTATACAGATCTTTTAACCCATTTCATAAGTGATTGTCGAGAATTTCCAACTCTTGGTCGCTTCGGGGTGGGGGTGGCTCAGTCAGTAGCGCGCCAGGCTCGTAATCTGTAGTTCCCAGGTTCGAGTCCCAGCTGGGTCAGCGTTGAGATTTATCTCCGCAAAATTCCCCGCTCCGCCCACGGTCAGTAGGGGACACCGATGGGCTTGGAAAGGCCGCCGTCTGTCGGATGGGACGTTAAGCCGTGGCCCCGTGTGTGGGAGAGCCATACCCTGTGCACGTTAAAGAACACACTGGATGGCCTTGACGGGAGGCTACCATCTGTCTTCCAACAGCTGTTTCAGTGGGTCCCCTCCCCCAACCTTCTCTGAGCCTTCGGGTCCATGTGACCTGGCCATTTAGCCCATGGTGTGCAAAAAAGTGCCGCTCAGAGGTAAAACAACCCAACAACCCAACCTTGGTCGCTTCTAAATAGAATTTATTGAGAATTCATCAATATCTATTGGAGATCAACCAAAATTTGCTTATATTAAACTAATAGGCTCCTTTAAGACTTCTGTGGCAAGCAGCTGCTTGAGGAGATATTTTTAGTTTTTTTGTGTGTGATTTCAAATAGCCATAAATCAAAACCATAACTGTAGTATTTCTACTGTTATTGAGAGCAGTACACCTTCATAACTGGATTTTAGAATTGCTTAACCCTTAAAATGCTGGGACACTATAGTTCCAGAGAACATTACTGGAAGTTCTTATATTTTTACTAAAATAAATTTCCCTTTTAAAAGGTTTTTTAAATTAAATATGAGAAAAAAAATAAAAAAAATTACATTATGTATTATAACATGACTAAGTTCTGTTAGTTACTTACTTCAGGATAAAATTTTACAGCATGTTTAAGAGAAATTGTAATTAATCTGGCACTTTATGGGTTAAAGCCCCATTTAATAGTAAAAATAGTTATAACAATACTTTTAAATACTTTTTTTGATTTACATGAAAATATTGTGATTTTAATATGAAGTTTTTTCTTAGCAATGACTTACATGCAACTAGAAGTGATGTGAAATTCAGTTCTTTGCTAATTGCATATATTGAGAAAGATAAATTTCTATCGAATGGCCACTTTTTCCAGAAGAAGCTTTCCCACTGTTACCATTTCACCCTTCCCAAATCAACTGCTGGCCAGTCTGAGATACTTAATATGTTTTAGAATTGTGGCTTTCCTAGAAGAAAACAGATTGAGACTTGATGAAACTTTGATTTAAGTTAGTTGTCATATAAAAAATCTGTTATAAATGTGCATCTGGTCACTTGGGATGGCTAGCTTGTTATAAGTAAACCAAAAAAAAAGGCATCTGCTTGAAACTGTGAAAACTTGCTGATTCATTGGCAAAAAATCATAGAATACTAGCTTGGTTTAAATGGTGAGATCTCTGAAAAGGTAGCCCTCTTTAGCAGTATGTGAAAGATTCTTGTTTGAAAAAAAAAAAAAGATGATTTACTTGTTATTTATGTTTGAAGTTTTTTTTCTTAACTCCATTTTAAGGATAATTTAACCATTGACATGGTTAAGTGTCATTAATTAATGCAACTTTCATGTGATGAAAAGTTGCATACTACATATTGAATGTAGTATGCAACTGTAATATGTCATAATACATTAATACTACATATTGAATGTAGTATGCAACTGTATGTATGTAATAATAATTGATGCTTTGCTCTTTTTTTTCTCAATCCCTAAGCAGCTTCCAATGAACTGGTTCAAACTTAATATGGAAAAAATTCTTTACACTATTGCTGCTATGCTTCTAAATGTTGCTGGTGCATATTTCATGATAGTTTCATTATCACTATTAAAAGCAGTGTGCATTTCCACCATTCAGATGATTACACTTGTGAGACAGCTTTCTCAGACATTACATTATGAACCTTCCTTTCTTAAGACTTTATAAACAAAGAATAGATTTGTATATGGGTGTTGCTCCTGGGCAAACTTTAGCATTGTGGTTTATTACTACTTCCATCAACAGCTGTCAATGCCTGCACTCGCTGCAAGTGATAGGGGTGTAGCCCTTCTTCATGTAGTACTCGCCAGACACTGTTCTGATGCACACCCAGGCTCCAGGCGGTGGATTGCGTGCTTGTACCTGGATTATCTGTCACTATACACAAGATGTCCTCGCTCATAGCTGGCATTCTGACCATCCAGCATCGTGTCGACTGACATGAAAGATGCCTGCCTCAGATGGCTGGCGGTGCAATCGCGCAAACATTTTTTGATCAGGCACACGGTGCATAGGATATTGCTCACGGTAGAGTCTTTGTGCCTCTCTACCATTGCCCTCGGCTATGCTGTACATCAGGTGCATATCGGCTTTCTCTACATTCATGAACTGCTCCATCTCGTGTCTGGTCGATGCTGAGAATGCTGGGGTTTGGCCGATCCAGCGCTTTTAAGCCATGCCACCTCATCTGCACCCCCTACCTGTACTGGGCTGCGTTTGTGGTCTCATATTCTATGATGAATATTGGTGGGTTTGGTGTGTACTACCATCCCCTCATGTTTGGGCCATGAATTCAGGCACACTTTGTATATATATATTATTTGAGAAGAAAAACATAATTAGCAATTAATTTGTTTTTTTATGAATTTTTTTTTTGCATTATGTGATTTAGGAGGAAGTTTCCACAATTGATTCACTTCCAGACTCCTTATCTTACAAACCAAGTATGTTTGAAAATGCTGCACTGGCACAAACCACTGTCAACCTCACTTGGGATGAGACTGATCCTAGACGAAAAGAAATAATAGAAAGAGCTTTTGCTGACCCAGAAAATCCAGGCGATGATGTGCTAGCTCTCATTGCACCACCCAGCTCAGACTCCAGTGAAAATGAAGGTATTGTAAGTTTTATGAATAAAAGCAGTGCAAAATATTAACTAATATTACTTTTTTTATAGTGCAGATATATATTTGTGTAGTCAGTTATGCAAAAGATTACCTTTTTGTTGCTATGTAGAAGACAGTAAATTTTAATCTGTTTATCTGTTAATAAGTGGAAAACTGAGATTTCTACTAAAATCTTGCCAATATTAGGGGAAGATGCCATATGCTGCTTGTGGTGAAATATTGTGATAGGACAGTTTTCTTTCTGTCAACACTGAATCTAAGCTATTTTGTGTAAAAGACTAAAATATAATTTTTCAAAAGGCATAAATCAAAAAAAAAATTATTTGGGTTGGTTGGTTGGTTGGTTGTTTTACCTCTGAGCAGCACTTTTTTTGCACACCATGGGCTAAATGGCCAGGTCACAAGGACCCCAAAGACTCAGAGAAGGTTTGGGAGAGGGGACCCACTGGAATGGTTGTTGGGAGACAGATGGTAGCCTCCCATCAAGGTGATCCAGTGTTCTTTAACATGTACAGGGTTTGACTCTCCCGCACACAGGGCCACGGCTTAATCTCCCATCCGACGGCCTTTCCAAGCCCATCAGTGTCACCTACTGACCGTGGGCAGGGCGATGAATTTTGCGGAGATAAATCTCAACGCTGACCCAGCTGGGACTCAAACCTGGGAACTGCAGATTACGAGCCTGGTGCACTACTGCAGATTACGAGCCTGGTGCGACTGAGCCACCCCTCCTCAATTATTTGGGAATGATTAATCAGTAGTATTAAAATAGCCAAACACTTAGTGTACATTGTGTTATGGTGTAATATATATAATGTAATATTGGTGTAATATAATGTATAGTGTAATATGTTTATGAAAAGTAATAGTAGTGTAATATTTATATGAAAACTGTTAATTGTGTAGAGGCACTAAGTCTATAAATTGGGAGATAAGAGAGAGTAGTTTATTTATTGTGTGTGACCTGTAAGAATGTGTAAACAGGGTCACAGCCCAACCAACATTTCTCTAATATGCATTTATCTTAATTTAACTTTATTTTAATTTAAACCCTAAATTAGAAAGAATAATAAAATTCAGAATTCTTTTGAATAAGGATTTTAAAACACATGGCTACATCAATTAAATATAATTTAATATCTACAATTTCAATATGGATTTGAGAAAACCAAAAACAACTCTACTTGTTTTAAAGAATTTGTGTGCATTCACAGGAGTGCCATTTATTAATTAATTGCTCAAGGGTCTTGTTGAGTGTTCGATTCATAGTTAGTTTTTCAACTTATGTGACCACCATTCATTGTAATTAGCAGCATCTGGTTTGTAAGAGCAAGGCATTTCTTCTGGTTTAGTTTTTTGATTAGTATCTTCTGAATGGTTGACAATGAAGATGAGATTTTCTGTAGATGGCTTTTTATTTGGGAAGTAGTTTCAGTGTCAAGGTGACAGTTCATTATTGAAAATTGTGAAGTTTTTTTGTTTATTTTTTACAGTGTCCCTGTGATCATTAGCTGTAAAATAATTGCTATTCCATTGATGCTTGTGAGGTTGGCAAAGTTAGGGCATATATACTGTCATTAACTACTGATACTGCTGGTTTTCATTGTCACAAATGTCTGAAATTGTGGTGGGTCAGTGCTCTCATGGGTGACAAGGGTGGGGGGGGTTGAGTTTAGTAAGATGTCCTTGTTGCGAGAAAAACATTTTCAGTTTTGTGGCAGAGGCATGAAGGAAAACCATGACAATTACAATAGGGTTAAAATCCGAGGTGTCTTGCCATTCCCTGTGATCATTTAAATCTTTGAAGTTTTATGGCAGGCAATTGGTCACACCATATTCAGTAAAACTGAAGTTGCCCAGTCTGGTATAGTTGTTGTGTCTGCATTGTGTTTGCACATTTGCTCGTGCAACAAGAGAGTTCATTCCGCTGGAAGGGGTAGAATCTCCGTGTTGCAGAATTTATGTTGGTTAGTGTGAATGAACGTATTTTCAATGTATGAAGGTTGAAATTTCGTTGGTGGGGGCTGCCTATGCTTTTTATGTTAATTGTTCTATTTCTAAATTATTATTAATGATTGTTTGAGCTAATGTTGTGTTTGGTTGTTTGTTTATAATTTCAGAATGATGTTCCTGCATTCTTTGTTAGAAAGTCTGATAGGTTTTCCCTATATAACTATTTTTTTCCTTCTAATATATTCAAAGGGTCTAGAATGTCTCTTTCATATACTCCACCAATGAGTTCTTTCTTATCCCTATCGTTAATTAATAATTTTTTTATTGTTTTATTCAGAGTGCTAAGTAACTGTGTATCATATTTTTTTTAAATATTACTTAAAGTGTTAGATACATTTTCCATATATGGAAAACTATGTGAATATTTACTAGGTTTTGTTTCCAGATTTGGTGCTGGTTGAGAGTTATTTTTAGAGTGGTACCTAGCAGTTTTCTCCAAGCGTTTTATGATGTAAGGTGGTATCCAGCTTCTCTAACTATTCGCTTTAAAAGTTTAACTTTTAACTTGTTTTAGAAGTTATTTTTTGCAAGTCTCAGGGATGTGCAAGCAAATATCTTAACAATCTAGTAATCAACCAATGAGTGAAGAGATGAATTTATATGAGACTTATGACATCTAGAGGCTGTTAACGTAAATGATAGCAGCAAATCTCATAAGGACTGGTATACAGCTCTTGCATTGAGTGGTACAATTGTATCAATTGTCAAATCAAGTTTGCCAGACAACTGGCAAGAAAAGTTAATTTCAAAACACAGCTATTTGTATGATAATTTAATTTCACGATAGTGCTGTGATACAGTTGAAAAGACCATTACTGTTAACTACTTTCCAAGCCTGGAGGAGTGCTTTACAGTAACCATTGACCTTATTAGGGTTTACTTAGAAAACACCCTTATACCATAAAATTACCTTATAGTATGCATACTAACTCTAAATTAAATCTTTACAATCAAAGACCAAGTAAAAAAAAATAAATATCCCCTCAAGCAGCTGCTTGCCACAGAGGGTCTGACAGTAGCCTGTCAGTTTATATGCCAGTGTAGAAGGTCTGAGAGGATGACAGGACCTCAGCAGAAAAACAACACACACAACCATGCCTTACCCGGGGCTCGAACCCAGGTCCATTAGATCAGTAGCCAAGCTCGCTAACCACTTGGTCACAATCGTAAATGAATTTTATAAAAACAAGATAATTTATTGCTAAGTATTCCATCTATCATAATTCTTCAAATACCGAACGAAAAAGGGTTGGAAATCGAGATCTAAACAGATTTGATTATGATCTTATTTATCTTCAGTCGCATTTTTCTATCTAAATGCATATTTCAAAAGTTATAGAACTTGTCAGATCCAGATCTGGGAAAAAAAAAAAACAGGGGAGGGCAAGAAACATAATAACTCTAAAAATGTAGGGATTTCCAATGCAGTATGATATTTCACCCCCCTCCATGTTTTACAGGTCTTTAAAAAAATTTCTTTAAAAATGCCTCAAATATAAATAACTTTAATAATTTTGCCTCTATTACCCTTATTAGCATTCTGAAAGGGGGGTGGGTAACATTTCATTGTAAGGAAATTGTTATTTCATTGTAACAGATCATCGTTCCATATTGTAATAACCTTTTCAAAGCTTTCATCAGAGAGTAAAATTGTTGAACATTAAGATTGCTTGTCATCGTGAGCATCTTTCTCTGCCTTCAGAAAATCATCTCTCCTTTTTTAAAAATGCGAGACCTAGGTCTAGACTCAAATTTAATTTAGCATTTTGATTGTCTTAGCTCCTTTTTTTTTTCAAGTATTATTTGAAAAAATTTTATTCTCGTTGCAGGCATTGTCTATCATTTCTGCCTTATCTCAATGAAAGCATGCAGTTCTTTCCCTTAGAAATCTTTTCAGCTGATCAGACTTACGTAGTTCACTGACTTGTCCTCCGCTATCAATACAATGTTGTCACGTACTACATGATAAATTAAATCTTGTTGCCTTTAGTGTTTTGACTGGCGTATTGAAAATGTGTTATAATTGAGTTTATAGGTAAATGTGTCATTCTCTGGATCCACAGTAAATAATTACTGAAATAATTAAAATCTACAGACCATTTAACGGTTTGCCTGTTTCATTTGTAAGAACGGGGATCAGGGTTCGAATCCCAGATATGCCTTCGCACTGACGTCTTTTCGATCACCAGTTATGATAGCAGCTTAATGTCAGACCTCAGGACTCTATGGGTGCCTCAAGGGGAAAAAATTCTCGTTTGTCTTTGCAATCATTAAAAGCTCTAAAGACATTTGAATTTATTATTAAAAGTCTGTGATTCCACATTGATTCCTTATTGAAGATGACTTCTAAGTTCAAAAACAACGTAATTCTCCCGATCCACAAACGCATATCCAAATCAATCGCCGCTTATTCGAATATAAATGATTATGAGAGCCAAGGCGGTTTAAAAAGGGTGTACCGTTATTAGGAATCGAAAGCTATGTGGAAGTGAGCCATCTGCCACTTCCTGACCACAAAGAAGCGAAAGATCAACGAAAATATTTCTGCCACCACACTGTACAAACGCCACTTGCTTCGTAGCTCTGGCAGAAGCAATGCACAACGCCAGATCAGCTGACAACAACAGTTATTGTCATATCACACACTGGTTTCCTTTCCTTTTAGCTTTTTTAACAATCGGAAAAGCGGGAAATTAAAAAACTGCTGAGAAACTGCCCCGCCTAACATTCGCCAGGGGACGGCTACCTACTTGCCATAGAAGTTTGAAAAGACCCTGTTACCCCAATAGGGAAGAGTAATCTGTGAGGAAGATGAGACTTCACCAGAAAAGCAACACAGAGAAAAAAAAATCCGTGATTTGTGCAGGGCTCGAACCTGGATCCTTTAGAGCCACATCTAAGCACACTAACCACTCGGCCACTGGAGATGGTCACAAGGATGAAAAAAGCTTCATGTCAGCGGCAACACTTGATTTACAAAATGAAATGGAAAAATTATAAATAAATTAATTAATAATTTTAAAAAAATACCTATCTTGTTATATGCGCCCTAAAAAGCAGAAAACAAACCCAAAGCGCACCGACGGTGCAATCAGCCACTGAGTTCGCACTCACCCCAAAGGAAGATAGGGCGCCGACAATCCTATCGAGCAGGAAAATCGGAGCTCTATCTTCCTTTGAAGTGAACACAAATTCACTGATATTGATTCCAGCATTGATACGCTTCAGGTCCATCCTCCACTTTTAGGGCCCATATACGAAAGTATTTTTTTCTTTGTACCTAAAAACACCTACTTTCAGAAATTTTCATTTGATAAATGACTCATAAACATCGACCACATTTTGTCTGTTTCTGTCTCCTTTTAAGGGGGTGGCTCAGTTGGTAGCGCGCCAAGCTCATAATCTGTAGTTCCCAGGTTTGGGTCCCAGCTGGGTCAGCGTTGAGATCCATATCCGCAAAACTCCCCGCCCTGTCCACGGCCAGCAGGTGAACACAGATGGGCCTGGAAAGGCCGCCGTCCGTCGGACGGGAAGCCAAGCCGCGGCACCTTGTACGGGAGAGCCACACCCCGTGCACGCCAAAGAACACGCTGGACGGCCCCGACGGGAGGATACCATCCGTCTCCCAAAAACTGCCCCAGTGCCCGGGATCCCCGCGACCCGGCCATTCAGCCCATGCTGCGCAAAAAAGTGCCGCTCAGAGGTAAAACAACCCAACCCAAGGTCCCGCCTTTGCCTCATATGGTAGAGCAACTGGCACGTAACTAGAAGATCCCGAGTTCGAGCCCGGCAGTCAGATGGATGGATTTTTTTTGACACCTGCCTAATTATTTCTACTACTTGTTTAACACAGTAGCGGAACAAGTTATTCTGCTCGAAAGATCTAAAATAACATTTTAAGAAAACGTTAGTCCCGGAGATATTTTCGTCATGCGACATGACTGTGATAATTGTTAAGAAATAAGAATAATTATTCTTCTAAATAAGGTATGTCTCTAAATGAAGTTTAGCATAAAGATGAGTTGTTGGGTTGTTTTACCTCTGAGCAGCACCCCTCCACACACCATGGGCCAAATGGCCAGGCCACACAGACCCCGAAGGCCCAGAGAAGGCTGGGGGAGGGGACCCACCGGAACAGCTGTCGGGAGACAGACGGCAGCCCCCCGCCAAGGCCATCCAGCGCGCTCCCCAACGTGCACAGGGCACGGCCCTCCCGCACACGGGGCCACGGCCCAACGTCCCATCCGATGGACGGCAGCCCCCCCAAGCCCATCGGCGTCCCCCACCGACCGTGGGCAGGGCGGGGAATCTTTTGTGGAGACAAATCTCAAAGCCAACCCAGCCAGGACCCGAACCCGGGAACCACAGACCACGAGCCCAGCGCGCCACCGACTGAGCCACCCCCGCCCCTACATAAAGATGAATAGAGAAGTGCAAGAGTAAGAAAAATAGGCTTATAATCTGGAATATTTTTATATATCTATGCAGATATCTTATTTGCTTTAGAAAGTATAAAACAACCCGCATTAAGTGATTTGGAAGCGTCAAGTACGGGAAGTGTCGTTTATTCGAAAAGTCGAGCATTGCAACGGCTTCTTGGGGCGGGGGTGCCTCAGTCGGCAGCGCGCCAGGTCCGCAATCTGCAACTCCCAGGCCCGAGCCCCAGCCGGGCCAACGTCGACACCCACCTCCTTAAAACTCCACGCCCCGCCCACGGCCAGCAGGGGCCACCGATGGGCCCGGAAAGGCCGCCGCCGTCAGAATGGACGCCAAGCCGCGGCCTCCGTGTGCGGGAGAGCCATATCCTGTGCACTCAAAGAACACACTGGATGGCCTTGACGGCCACTACCATCTGTCTCCCAACAGCTGCTCCAGTGGGTCCCCCCCCCCAACCATCTCCGAGCCCTTGGGGTCTATGTGACATGGCCATTTAGCCCTTGGTGTGCAAAAAAAGCGCCGTTCAGAGGTAAAACAACCCAATGGCTCCGTTTGAATGATTTCGAAGTATAAGTGCCTGAACGGGGTTCTGAATTAATTTGAGGAACACTTTGTTTTTTGCTTCCGCTAATGAAAACGAAAAAGCATTTTACCGTTGAGGAGAAAATATTGCGATATTATTTGGGTCAGCATTAGGTCTTTAAAAAAAATCTCCTTAGATATAGCGGAAGGAAGTAATAGAATACATTTTTTGTTGCATATGACATCACAAAAACTCAATAAACTTAACAATGGACGATTGTCATTGTTAAAAGAAAGATAATTTCAAATAAAAGAGTAATTATGAAACAGTATTATTAGCACGAAACGATCAATTGAAGAGACGATTTTGCTGCGAATGGTAAGTACTGAAAAATGCTCCATGATTTGTAGTAGATGATGATTCATATTTTGTAAACATATTTCTGAAACGAAAGATAGCTAATTATGTCCCGTAGTAGAGAGGGTAAAAATAAATATTTCGAAGTGATTGAAGGAGGCAGAGTGATGTTTAATGAAGAAGATGAAAAATATGTAGACAATGTTCAACAGTTGTGGGAGGGTAAAACATTACTTAAGACAATAGCAGATACAGAATATTTAAATGGATCGGATTTGGTTAATACAGACAACTTTATCAAATCTGAAGAAATATCCTTGGAAAAAATAGAAACATATGTGAGTGCCTTGTTTGGATTTAATGATGAAGAATGGGATGATACAATAGTTTTGAATGACTCAGAAGACAAAGGGATCGGATTTGGTTAATACAGACTGCTTTATCAAATCTGAAGAAATATCCTTGGAAAAAATAGAAACATATGTGAGTGCCTTGTTTGGATTTAATGATGAAGAATGGGATGATACAATAGTTTTGAATGACTCAGAAGACATAAAGGGATCGGATTTGGTTAATACAGACTGCTTTATCAAATCTGAAGAAATATCCTTGGAAAAAATAGAAACATATGTGAGTGCCTTGTTTGGATTTAATGATGAAGAATGGGATGATACAATAGTTTTGAATGACTCAGAAGACATAAAGGGATCAGATTTGGTTAATACAGACTGCTTTATCAAATCTGAAGAAATATCCTTGGAAAAAATAGAAACATATGTGAGTGCCTTGTTTGGATTTAATGATGAAGAATAGTATGATACAATAGTTTTGAATGACTCAGAAGACATAAAGGGATCGGATTTGGTTAATACAGACTGCTTTATCAAATCTGAAGAAATATCCTTGGAAGAAATAGAAACATATGAGAGTGCCGTGTTTGGATTTAATGATGAAGAATGGGATGATACAATAGTTTTGAATGACTCAGAAGACATAAAGGGATCGGATTTGGTTAATACAGAGAACTTTATCAAATCTGAAGAAATATCCTTGTAAAAAATAGAAATATATGTGAGTGCCTTGTTTGGATTTAATGATGAAGAATGGAATGATACAATAGTTTTGAATGATACAACATTAGATATATCTGCCAGTGATACTGTTGGATGTTTCGATTTTTTGAATCAGAAAGAGGCAAAAGTTGTCTTAGATGTTCCTCCTTCACCAATCGAATCATTAGATGAACTTCAGAAAACCTCAAGGATTGCTGATAGAGAAATGGAAAATCTTCCTAAACGCAAAAAAGGAATGCGTCATTGGATGAAGAAAAGGATTCTTGCTCTTTTTCGTTGCGGATGTTGCAGCTGCATCTTTGAAGATTAGACCCGGGACAGCTATCACAAATTCAACAAAACGGCCCTTTTAAGGGCCCCTAAATTAAAAAAGGATATATCATTTTCGTACTATAAGTGTTTTGTTCTGTCCATTTCATTTAAACTAGGTTAGGAAATTTAGTTGTTACCTGTATTAATTAACCCACTGCATGATGTTCCAGATTAATACTATTTCCAATTTTTGGTGGTGGTGGTGGGGGGGGGGGGGGGTGGCTAAGTCAGTAGTGTGCCACATAAATAAAAAAATAAAAATAAATACCCCCTCAAGCAGCTGCTTTCCACAGAGGGCCGACAGGAGCCTGTCAGTTCATATGCCACAGCAGAAGGTCTGAGAGGAGGGCAGGCCCTCAGCAGAAAAACGACATAAACAGCCATGCCTTACCCGGGGCTCGAACCCAGGTCCCGTAGCTTTGGAAAATTTAATTAATAACTAATACATTTAGTGCTTGTAATTTTCAATCCCTGGTTCGAATCCTACTTGGGCCAGGGTTAAGATTTATTTCTGCAAAATCACTGCCCAGTCTTTGGTCAGTACAGACACCGATACGCTTCGAAAGACCGCTGTCTGCTGAATGGGATGTTAAGACGTGGTCCAGTGTATGGAAGAGCCATACTTTGTGCACGTGAAAGAACATGCTGGATGGCCTTGATGGGAGGCTACCATCTGTCTCCTAAGAATTGTCCAGTGTGTCCCCTTCCCATAACCTTTTCTGAGCGCCTTCAGGGTTCTTGTGACGTGGTCATTAGACCCTTATGTGCAAAAAATGCCGCTCAGATGTAAAACACCCTACCCATAAAAATGTAAAATTTTGCTTGCTCTCTCTGAATGAAATATGGGATTTTCCTTTCATATTTGCAATGTACAGAAACCCTTTTTTTTTTCACAAGTAGAGAAGCGAAGCAAAATAAAGTTATACTTAAAAAAAAACTTTTAAATAAAGTAAAACTTATTTTTTAATCAATATATTTCTTAATATATTGATTGTTTCTGACAAAAGGTAATCTGCAGTTCCCAGATTCGAGTCCCACCTGGGCCAGTATTGAGATTTATCTCTGCAAAAGCCCACCCTGCCCTCGGTCAGTAGGGGTCACCGATGACCTTGAAAAGACCACCATTTGTTGGATGGGAAGTTAAGCTGTGGACAGTGTATGGAAGAGCCATACCTTGTGCACGTGAAAGAACACCTGGATGGCCTTTACAGGAGGCTCTCATCTGTCTCCCAACAATCCCCCCAACCTGTTCTGACCCCTTCTGGACCTTGTGACCTGCCTATTTAGCCCCTTGTGTGTAAAAAGGACCACATAGAGGAAAAACAACCCAAGTTTCTAACCAGAGAAATCCTGCAATGTTTTTTCTTTTTGTAGAACACTGCTGGGTATTAAAAGTGCAACACCAGGAAGAACTCGTCAGATTGTCCTGAAATATGCAAGATGGGTAGCCCATGGGAGAACATGTAAATGATTCAAAGCGCAGCACATACGCACATTGTGTGACAGCAACGCCCCCTGGAAGTGGTATAAGAGGAGATTACAAAGAGCCGGTGTAAAGCACTGTAATTGTTTTCTCGCAGTTCTTGCACACTAAAGGATCAAGTATGTCCCGTCGAAGAACACGGCATCCACACGACCAGGTTTCCAACTTCGATAGAGGGAGAATTGTGTGATTACTGGAAGGCGGATTATCATACCGAGACATCGATGCTCGTGTTGGATGGAATGCTGCCACAGTGATGAGAATATGGCGACAGTGGGTAGAGGAGGAACGAACTCACCGACGTAAGTGATCTCAACGGCCCTGGCACACAAATGAATGAGTGGACAGACATCTCGTGCACATGGCTTTGAATGATCGTACAGCCACATCAAACACCTTAGCTCAAAAGTTAGGGTATGTTGCTCATCAATCAGTGTTTGTACGTACGGTTAAACATCATCTGCAGAATCGGGGCATCTTTGCTAGGTGGCCATTGTTTCGACTACCCAATGGTAGCTGACAACACAGACAACTCGACAACACAGGTGTATGCAACTGCAATGGTGCCAAGAACAAAATGCATGGATGTGCGAATGGCATCATCTTTTCAGATGAATCCCTCTTCAGTATGCAGCACCACAATGGACGAATCCATATCTGGTGGTACCATTGAAATTGTCTCAGTGAGACATGCATGATGCAGCACCATGCTGGTCCAGCACCTGGTGTTATGATATGGGGTGCCATTGGACTCTACTCATGCACGCACGTCGTATGCATTACCAGTACTTTGAACAGCCAGCGTTACATCACTGAGGTGTTGGAGCCTGTGGTCGTACCTTATCTCCACGAGCTCTGGTGCCATTTACCAACATGACAATGCCCGACTACATGTGGCATGCATCGTCCAACAATTCCTGGATAGCCACCAGGTGACACTTCTGCCTTTACCTGCGTGTTCACCGAATCTGTCCCCAATTGAACATGTCTGGTCTATGATCTCATGACGACTAGCACACCAAAAGCTGCTAAAACAGATGAACTTTGGCTACGTATCGAAACTGCATGGACTGACATTCCCCAAACACACATCCAACATTTCATCCTCTGAATGCCGGACTGTGTAGCAGCTGTTATTGCCGCTCATTGTGGCTACACAAGATACTGATTTCTTTGTATTCCACAAGTCTAACCAAGTTGTATTTGTAATCATTTGATCCTTGTAACATAAGGTATGTATTCACTTAATATGGCTTTGATATCTCTTTTTTCCCTGGTGTTGCACTTTTAACGGCCAGAAGTGTGTTTTTTAGAGCGACAATTAATTGCTAGACAATTGTGTGAGTGCAATCAAGGAGGCTATGAGCATGTGCAGTTGAGGCTTTCATAGATCTTATCGATCAAAGTTTAGTGATCTGTGAATCATCTGCCAATCAACAAATGATTTAGAAAATTGGGGAGGGAGCAGCCTATAGTAAACAACTATTTACTTATCATAATTAATAAATTAAATGCACTTAAAAGCAAATCCATTCCTCTCTAATGATATTGCCAAAGCTTGTAAAAACCCCATTTATCCTAATACCTCCAACTTTTCACAAAAATAAAATTACCTAAACCTGATCAATCTTCATATCCCCACATATTTTTTAGAAAAAGCATTATTAAAATTCTTTACCTCTTTTCTCCTGAACAGTATACAATAAAATCAGGAGCTGACTTAATCCTTCCAGGGTCATGGACGTCTATAAACGTTTTTTGTACATCACACGAAACTTTGATTTTTAAAAAAAAAAATTTGCAGTTTCAAAATTATCTTACATATGTCTTTCAAAAATACATAATTGAAGCTTGAAAAATAATATTTTCTTTTTTACATTTGATGCATATTTTGTTAAACTACAATATAAATAATTCAATAAAGCCATCTGATTGCCATATTTTAGAAGCACTATACAGAATTGCCGATTTGTTTGTTAACGTTACTCTGCATTGAAGTAATCACCTGATTTAAGCTCACAAGTTTGATTTGAACTATTATGAACATATTTTTCCTTAAAGTTTCTAAAAATCTCCTGATAATTAACAAAAAACAGCTATTTTTAAAAATGGAAGATTTTGGAAGTAATTATGAAATATGTAGGTATTTTTTGGCATACCACTGTTAAAAGTGTTATTAAAATTAATATGTTACTTTATTATGTTCAAATTTTTTACTTCAATAAAATTCATAATTAAATTCTTCTTAATTTGGTATATAACATGACTTATTTCCATTGATTAATTATTTATTTAAAATATTCTAAAGTTGACTTGTTCATTGGACTCTGCAACAAGCTTGGACTTTTCTCAAAGTATGGTATGGAGAAAAAAATTACAAAAAGAAATGTTTACTTTAAACAAGAAAATTATTTTTTTTTGTTATTCAGAAATAAATAGCCTTTTTATTCATGTGCATTATAATCATTTCTGTCTATTAGTGTTTTTTAATAAATTTTTATTTACTGTCAGATGCATTTTCTTTTACTACATGACTCTAAAAAAGTCATATTAAAATAAAACTTGTCTTTTTTTGTTAAATATTTTATTTTCAGAAAATCCAGAATTAAATGCTGATTAATTTGGCATATAACATGTCATAAATCCTTTCATTAGTTATTTGGCAAAAAAGTTCTAAAGTTAATATTTTCTTTTGCCTGATCAGAGTGAAAAAATAGCTGGACCTGGGAAGGGTTAATAAATAAACTTAAAGATACTGAATTCAAACCCAAATACACATTAGATATGGTATCTTTATATCCCAGTACAACCATTTTTGAAGCCTCCGTGATCTTGAAACATAAATGGTTGCATGCCCATGGCTCAGAATACTTCAGTATTTACGAGACTGACTACCATCAACAATTGGTTTCCTGCTATTAATTAGCTATACATCCAAAAAGAGGGTGCACCTATGCGTTCACCACTTTCCGGTTTATTGGCTGGTGTCATCATGAGACAGACTGAAACTAATATGTAAAACATCTGTCCCCTATATTTTATTCACCGACAATACACCAACAATTTTTTTTTTAAATTTGGTCTTATGGCCCCAAATAACAGAATCAGTTAATAAAACTTTTTAATAATGCAGAAACAGCCATTCACCCATGAAGCAGAAATAACAGTAATTTACCATATAGTCATCTTAACTACATTGCTACTGAAGTTTATTGTAATTCCACTTACAAGCCCACTTTAATACTTTTTACAACTGTCCCTCCCCATAAATATTAAATATCCACATTCATTTCATATCTTCACAGAGCTCTAACATAAGGAACCCTTAACCAAAGAACTAAATTTTAGATACCAAATCGATTTAGATTCACTTAATAAAAAACAACAACACTTTAAGGTTAAATGTCAAAAACTATTTCTCAACTCCCTCCCTTCCAACTAACTACAAATAATAAAACCTGAACCCGTACACTATTAAATTCCAATATATCAATATGTTAACAACCACCCTAAATAATATAATATTTTCTTGTGGACATATAGTCCCTACCACTATGCAACACATTATATTTAATCTATTTATTATCATCCATAAGGATTGAGATCTTATCCCACCTTCGGGAGGCATATATTATATTTAAATGCAAGACCACCAACTGAAAATCTCCCCACAAACTGGATATGTAGGAAGGTTGGTATAAACAAGCTATACCAACAATTTTCTTTTAGATTAAAAGAACATCAAAAAACAAACAAACCCTAATACTACTTTAACTATGACCATTATTAATAATAAACTACCCAGTTCTATTGTGGAGAGTAAAATAATTATTTCCCCTTCGACTACCTTACATGGAAGATTTTTTCATTAACATAAATCACATATCCTTTATAAGAGAGACTGAAATAAACTTACTAGAGCAATAGCATTTGTTACATGTCATGTAGTCAAATGAAGTTTCCACCTATACTACCATACTACTCTTTTCATGCAGCACTCACTAGACATCAATATTCAGTAAAAGGAAATCTTTCACTCTCCTTATTAACTATTTTGATTATCTTTTAAGGAAAAAAACACTTTCCATCTCCGGTTGAAGCAAAAGCAATGTCCTCTTGACATTGCTCACTTGAATGTAAGAACCATTCCTCTCCATCTCCCCAAGGGGTGGGATTTATACTTTTCAAATTATCATAATGGAAGGAGTCAAAATTGTCTCCTTAACTTGCAATGTCAAGTAACATCTAGAGCCAGACAAATGACAGGAGCAACACACCATGTCAGTTTGCACAGTTGGCTCACACAGGAAAATTTATCAAGAAATTCCCATTTATGGCAATACTAGGGAAAGATTGGAATACTTATAAAAAAAAATAGGGGAACATGACACTACTACTGGTTGGTTCAGTAGAAATAATGCACAGATGTATTCCCCTATGATATAAATCTTCTAGGTATGCTTAGCGACAATTTACAAGTTATTGGCTATGTGCTTTACGTGCTTGGCTACTGATCTGAGACTTGTTTTCAAGCCCTGGATAAGGCATGGATGCCTATGTCGCCTTTCCGCCGAAGTCTCACCCTCCTCACAGATCCCCCCCATGGCATATTAAACTGACAGGCTCCTGCCAGACCTCTGTGGAAAGCAGCTGCTTGATGGGTAGTATTTTTTCCCCAACAATATTCAAGCAGTTTTAGAAGTTGGACTCTTTAACAGGCAATATTACTTTTAAGCTAATTAATTCAAAACACTTTTCTCCAAAATTAGCCAAAAAAATAACAAACTTAACTTACATATATAAAGCACACAAACTTTAACCCTTTGCACTCCATAGGTGCCACTATGGCAACATGTTATTACTATTTAACAACTCCGATGGTGCCATAGCAGTGACACAAACAGTAGGTCTATTGTTTATTGAAAAAAGGTCTTAATACCCTTTTTGAGCAGGTACAAACATTAAAGTGATGGAGGAAACTATTTTTTTGAAGCATGGAGATATGTTCTATAAATTCTTACATATTATATAAAACTGTAAAAAAGAATAAAAATGAAAAGGCCATTGAAATATATCAAACTTTTGGTGAACAACAGGTTGGAGTTTTTCAAGAAGATCGTAGTAGAGCTTCTACCTCTTCATCTGAAACTCAATTGAATGGCAAACTACATGTCTTAAGGAGAGGCCCAAAGAGGGATTGTGTGGTATGCTAAAAAAGAGCACAAAATGGTGGAAGATGTGAAACTAGCGAATATTGTGACACTTGTCCCAATAAACCAAGGATGCACATGGGAGACTGTTTTTACAGATACCATACATTAAACAATTATAAGTTATTAAATTTTTTTAATAAAGATCTTCATATTGTCATAAACAGATAATAAAAAACATATTTCTATTAAGTTGTATGTCTTTTATTTGTCATCTTATAATTTTTTCTTTTTTATAAAATTTTTATAAATAGCCTAATTTTTTTTCTTAAATTTGCTTAAAACCCTTTGGATTTTAAGCAAATTTAATAAAATTTATTAATTATTAATTAATTTAATGCAGTAAAACTGACCACTCAAGTGAATGCTGGGGCACCCAGGTACATGTCCCCAATAACAGTAGAGCGAATCCTGTTACGCATGGGTCTCCGGAGTCTACGCTGACCACAAAAAAACTAGACTTGGCACCCATGTTAACCAAGGTCATCAGCAACAACACCTGCAGTTTGCATGGGACAGTGGAAGAATGGAAAAAGGTTGCCTTCTCTGATGAATCGAGGTTTCTACTCCACAGACGTGATGAGCGGTGGTGGATACAATGTCAGACTCACGAGAACCAACACCCAGACACGCTTGTCGGTCAAGTACAGGCTGGCGGTGGCAGTGTGCATGTCTGGGGAATCCTGGTATGATCTGAGACCGCTGGTACCACTGGATGGGTCACTGAACACCAATGGCTACCTGTCCATCCTTGCTGACCACATGCATCCCTTCATGTTGGACATTTACCCTGGTTGTGATGGTGTCTACCAACAGGACAATGCACCCTGACATGTCACTAAGGTGGTGCATGACTGGTTCCAGGAACACGGCAGTGATGTCTCTGCTTTCCCTTGGCTGGCAAAATCGCCCAACCTCAATCCCATAGAGCACTTGTGGGACCATTTGAATTGACAGGTTCGGCGTGTGGATCCACAACCAGGTCATCTCTGGAACCTCCGTGCTCCACTGAAGTCCGAATGGGCACGTGTGCCTCTGGCAACCTTCCTTCATTGCATCCATGCCACCCCATTTTGCCACTGTCATCCAGGCCAAGGGTGGTTATTCCCATTATTAGGTAGGTGGTCATATTATTCTAATACAACTCTGTATATTGCAATAGTTATGCAATTAATATAAATTATAATTAATTATTAATATAATAAGATGAAATTTCATCAGAGAGTAAACTTATTTTGAATCTTACAAATTTGATTAAAACCTCGATTCATATTTTAACCCACTTATGAATCATATACAGTAGAAAACATTAGACACTCACTGATTCAATAATCAATAATGAAATATATTGAAAAAAAATAGTTGAATTTCACGTTGTAAAACTCTAAAGTAAAGGTAGATGATGCAATTCAAATTGCCATAGTCAATAGTTTGACGAATTTGTAAACTAGGTTATTACAAATATATTCTGATGTTAGTATAACTAGCAGAGTTACAAAATTAAGTGAACATATTTACCATTTTTCTTATTTGCTGGTACAATTGCATTGACAGCTGCTACCATTTGCTGTTGTTGGTGATTTCTAAATGCTACCAGTCCTTATTGATCCTCTTGTTGTTTTCGCAGTCTCTGCACATATAGGATGAACTTTGAATAATTCACTGCCTTTCACATTCAAGTCCAACCTCCATTAACACTGATGATTGAACTTTCATTTGTGATACGCCCAAACGCCATTAATGTTAGATGTTCTTGGCTTTATCAGTTCATTCTTGGTGCTAGCTATTACTACTGCTATGCACTTTAATATGACTTCGTGTATCATTACGCACAAAGACCAACAGGAGACGATGTTATTAGTTCACAAATCGGATGACTTAAGGCAATTAGCACTGTCCTTCCCGCTTGGAAAAGGTCTTTAGCAACTCCATACTGGAGTTCATAAAATGCCACTATTGGCTTTCAAAAACAGGTAACACAACTGCCTATAAAACTTTAAAAAAGATTTAAAAATGAGAACCAGCCTCGAAGGCTCATGCAATGCATTTCTCCACAATTCATGTACGTGGCATCTTCAGACACGTCTTACATGCCTGAAGATGTCACGTACATGAATCGTGGAGAAACATGTTGCATGAGCCATTGAGGCTGGTTCTAGTTTTTAAATCTTTTTTTAAGTTTTATAAGCAATTGTGCTACCTGTTTTTGAAAGCCAATAGTGGCATTTTATGAACTCCAGTATGGAGTTGCTAGAGATCTTTTCCATGCGGGGAGGACAGTGCTAATTGCCTTAAGTCATCCGATTTGTGAACCGATAACATCGTCTCCTGTTGTGTGCGTAATGATATGCGAAGTCGTATTAAAGTGCATAGCAGTAGTAATAGCACCAAGAATGAACTGATAAAGCCAAGAACATCTAACATTCAGAGCTCTATTTTATATGACATTTTAAAACTCAAGGATATAGATGACAAAATGCTAGAAAATTATTGTACCAGTCTCCAGTCAATACTTTCGGTTGAAAATGAATCAGATATAAATGCAAATGATCTTCAAGAAGAATTACGTGATGTATCCTGAATGCTACCATATTCTATGAAACCTTTGGATGTTTTAAATTATTTGTGCCAAAATAACTTAATTACTTTGTATCCGAATACTGTTGTAGCTCTGAGAATTTTATTAACACTCCCTGTCTCTGTAGCTAGTGGGGAAAGAAGTTTTTCCAAATTAAAATTAATAAAACACTGCTTAGGAAGTTCAATAAGCCAAACAAAACTTAGAAATCTGTCATTAATTTCTATTGAATCTACATTGGCTGCCACTCTAGACTACACATCCCTAATTAACGAATTTGCTAAAGTTAAAGTTAGAAGGGTAAAACTGTAGTAGATTGTTGTAGTTGATATCATTATTTTAAAGTAGTTTATATTTTCAAATTAAAAATAGTATTCGTACATTTTGTGCAGTTTTTTTTAAAATCACAATCGAAGGTTATTTTAAAGAAAAAACATTTAAGGGGCGGCATTTCGAAGACTTGCATCATAATGAGAAAATCTACCGCATGGCCCTGGTTGGAGATAACCTGAAGATGTATTATGCTTGTCCTGGTTTCTCATATAACATAAAACACTTACCCAAGGACATGCCCTACTTATTGGTCTTACTCATTAGGTACCCTAATCACTAGACCAAGTAAGGCTTATATTAGACAAATATAGATATAGGTGCATAAATGACGATATAACACAGTCACATTATCCATGGAAGATTTTAATAGATTGCAATTTAAAGAAAGGAAAAGAAGTGAAGAGTAATTGAAACAATCAGACACTACAAAGCATAAAAGTACTGAAGAGTACTCTATGAAAAACAGTGCCATACTAAAGAAAAACTCATGAAAGCTCTGCATCATTCCCTCCCTCCTTACATGCCCTAATGTTGAATTAACTCAAGCACCTATGTAAACATAAGGAGGCCAGGTATAGAGTTAGATATGTGCCAAAATTGAGAGATTTAGCATTCTGCTCCAAGAGCATATAAACCTAGTAAATGGTGATCCTGCATTGGTGAAATGAATTGGATGTTGAAAGTGTATTGTTAATATATGTTGGATATACATGTTTTTTAAAAGTTTATATAGTGTGATAGATAGAACCAGTAAATATCTTAATGGGATATTATTGGAAAGATTAGCATTATCCAGGAACTCTAAAATTTCTATTTTTCATATATATATTTACATATAAAAATACATATAAAGCTTTTAATTTTATGTTTTTAAAAAATGTTAATTTCTTTTATTATACTAATTGCTCTATTAAGCATTTTTGGTCAAATATACAAGCTTGGTCAATCATATTTTTTGTAACTTTGGCAGCATAAGTTTTAAAATTGTCTAGTAATGATCATGTAGGAAATCATCTTTCTTCATGACAACATACTTCCACATGTGGCAAACACCATCAAGGCTTTTACATATAATGAAATGGAGAAAGGATCTTCCATGCAATCCACATCTATCCCTGTGTATTCTCATATCTTTTTTGTCTGTGAAGAAAGCACTCAAAGGATGCCAAATTTGTTTGAGTGCTGAAGTGTAGCAGGTGGTATGTGATTATTTTGCACAAGTAGATGACAGGATCCTATGAGAGGACCAACCAGCACTTGGTAACTAAATGGGATGCATGTCTGAATGCTATAAATGACTTTATGTAATTGAGCCTAATACATCTCTGGCAATCAACTTTGGATAGGGTTCTATTGAACTGCCCAGGTAATTAAATAGTATTTAAAATTATTGAAAAGTTAAAATTCTGAAAATAAATTTTCTGTCCATTGATCTAGATTTTAATATCCAAGTGCATAGGGATAGTATACATTTTTTGGAACATCAAAATGTTCTGAAATAGAGGAATGTATAGGATCTAGGGAGAATTCCCCCTCCCCTAGATATGCCCCTAGAAAGGTGTAACTAAAAATAAAGATGAATAAGTTACTGATCTATGGAAACATAATCATGATGAATCAACCATCATCATCATCATGATCAACTTCTTCAGACTAGACTTTCTTCTCCTGACAGTTAAACCAATTCTAGATGAAAGGAAACTGAAAAAAAAATTAATAAAAATGAAATTTCTGTTTACAATATTCATAGCCATTATTCTTGCTTGAGCTCAGTTCACTCATTTCGTCACATTTATTTGATAACCATTCTTGGGAAATATGAATATAAAATTTTGAAATAAATGTAATACAACAAACTAAAGAGTGAAATATATGAAGTGAACAGTTTTATTGCTTTTTTTTTTGTAATGAACTATAGCATAGTTCAATAAGTTAAGTTTCATTGATTCTAGATAAGAAATAGCTATATTTGATGTCAATAACATAATGAGAAGTGCATCTTAAATCAATCTGTAATACATTTCATATAAGTTGAATACATATCATCATATTTTAAAAATTTATATTTTCCACAGAGGAGCAAGAAAAAGAAAAAGAAAATGAAATTGAAAAAATGGATCGAATAGCTCTCTATAGATCACTTCTTCAGGCTTTGGATGAAAAAGAAGATGGAGATAATGATGAAGATATTGACATGGAAATTACTTTTGAACCAGGTAAGTTTTATAGTATTGTAATAAAACACTTACCCAGATTATTTTGCTTATGCTGTGTGGTGTTTTAAAATGTATTTTTGTCATTCAATATGAGCACTGTTACAGTTGAAACGTTGTTTCATTGAGATATTATTTAAATTAGTTTTTTTTTCTTTTTTTTGATGCAAATACAAAATTATGAGTTATCATTGTGTATAAGTCATCCCTTAATAAAATTTTTTTAACTACACTATTTTTGTTTTTCCTGGTATGTTAGATATGCAGTTTTTAAGTTGAATTTGAATTAATATATTTTCAGCATTCAGATTTTGAGTTTTGTGGAGGTTTTGATTATTATCCTTCTGATATCTTCAATTCATAAAACACCTCATTAGCAGAACTTTTTTAGGTGACGTTTTCTGCTGGTGTAGTTGATTTTTTTTTCTTTCTAGGATGATTCTACCCTGCTAAAATATTTGCTTATCTTGGTTTCAGCATGTCACATATCATGATGTGGTTGTTAAGGATTTTCCTAACTTGTATTGCTATTTAAAACATTTGCATAATACTTATTAGTCATAAATTTTTAATTACTTTTTTAATCATCCACTAATTTGAGCAGATATTTTTGCTACATCCCTTTGTCTGATATATTTCTTGCATCAGAGATTCGGGTTGTTTTATTTCTGATTCACACAGTTGTGTGCATCATGGACTGTGTGGTCATATCACAAGGACTCCAAGGGTTCAGAGCTGGGTAAAGGAATGCAGTCATTTGGACAGTAGACAGATAAAAACATCCCATCTAGGCCATCTAGCATATTCTTTAACATTCACAGGTTATAGCATTCTTTTGTACAGGGACACAGTGTAATGTTCCATTCAATGGACAATGGCTTATCCAAGCCCATCAGTGTCACCTTTCTTACTGACAGCAGAGTGATGGTAACAGAGATCTCAACATAGGCACAGTGGAGACATGAACCCTAAACCTCACTGTATCAGCCTGGTGCATTACCAACTGAACAACTCTCAACCCTCATCTACAAGCACTGCCAAAATGAAATTATTTTACTAAGAAGGAAATCATTGATATTTGATTATCTCAGGTCAATAAATCCTGCTAAGATTAACCCTTTCCATGTCAGAGTCATATTAATCATTTTCATGTATTAAATTCTAGTGACAGGAGAAGTAAACTTCATTTATTTAGTACAAGGTTGCAAAAAAAATTCTGAAGAGAAATATGCAGTTTTTTTTTAACTGTTTCTAATCAAATATTGAAAATAACATTTAAAACAATGATATACAGTATGTCCCTGAATTCATGGCCCAAACTTGACGGGATGGTATTACACACCGAACCCACCAATATTCGTCATAGAATATGCGGCTGCAAATGCAGCCCAGTACCAGTAGGGGGTGCAGACGTGGCGGCAAGGCTTAAAAGCGCTGGATCTGCCAAACCGCAGCATTATCAGCATCAACCAGACACGAGATGAAGCAGTTTACGAATGCAGAGAAAGCCAATATGCACCTGATGTATGGCGTAGCCAAGGGCAATTAATTGTAGAGAGGCAAAAAGATTACCGTGAGCGATATCCTATGTGCTGTGTGTCCGATCATAAAATGTTTGCGCAACTGCACCGCCAGCTGTCTGAGGCAGGCACCTTCCACATCAGTCGACATGATGCTGGATGGTCAGAACGCCAGCTATGAGCGAGGACATGTTGCGTATAGTGACAGATAACCCAGGTACAAGCACGCGATCCACTGCCTGGACCCTGGGGGTGCATCGGAACAGTGTCTGGTAAGTACTACATGAAGAAGGGCTACACCCCTATCATTTGCAGCGAGTGCAAGCATTGACAGCTATTGATTATCCCCTGCGCATGGATTTTGCCCAGTGGTTCCTGCAGCAAAGTGCCGCACATCCCAATTTCCCCATGCATGTGCTCTTTACAGATGAATTAACATTCTCACATGAAGGTGTAGTGAATGTCCATAATGGTGTCCCAGAACCCCCACAGTACATGTCCAAATTTGAACCAGCAATGGTTTGCCATCAATGTCTGGGAGGGGGTTCATGCATGACTACTTAATTGGACCCTACCTACTGCCAGACCGCCTCGATGGACGAACGTACCATATTTTTCTGCAACAGGTTTTGCCGGAATTGCTTCAGAATGTTCCAGTCGCAATTCACGCCCATATGTGGTTCCAGCACAATGGGGCACCCGCCCATTTCAGCATGGGTGTAGGAATCACAAGGAGGAAGTTGTACTTGCTCGGCTCCGCTTAGGTCACTCATTTATTACTCATTCGTTTCTTCTACGGGCGGACGATGTACCTAAGTGCAAGTTTTGTGACACCATTTTAACAATCAAACATTTTTTAATTGAATGTGAAGCTTTTAATATTGAACGGAAATCGTATTTTAACTTTAATGATTTTGCATCCGAGCCTCTTACACTCGGACATCTTTTAACTGATCATTGCTTTTTACCTCCAATTTTTGCTTTTTTGCAGTTTACAGGTTATTTTAACAGGTTATGATTTTATGGATTTCTTATTTATTCGCCATCTGACCTAGGTCATTTACACCTGGGTTAGTTTTATCCATTGTATATATGTATGTAAATATTTGTTATTTTACACAAATTGTTATTGTTGTTTTTGTTATATATATTTTGTTGGTTTTGTCTTTCCAGTTTTACACTTGTTGCTCTATTTTGTTGTATTTTATCACCTTTATATGTTGCTTTTAACTTTGGTTGTAGGTTTACATGATTTTTATCTCTTATTTACTATTTGTCTTTGTCTGGCGCATTATGGCCTCAGTTGTCGATGCGCCAATAAACCTCAAACAACCAAACCAAACAGCATGGGTGTGCGTCAGCATCTTCATACCACATTTGGGAACCAATGGATTGGGCGCAGGGTCCCATCCCGTGGTCCCCCAGATCACCCGATCTTTCTTGTATCAATTTCTTTCTGTGGAGACATTTGAAGAGTCGTGTACAAGATGCTTGTGAAGTCCACAGAGGATCTGGTAGCCCAACTGTCCATTGCAACCGCCGATGTGCACAACAAGCCCGGTGTTTACGAGCAGGTACGCCGATCACTACTCCGCCATTGTGCCACCTGTATCAACATTGGTGGGCAGACGTTTGAGCATTTGTTGTAATGATCTCCAATAAATGTTACTCTGGAAACCTCTGTGTCTGTCCTTCATTTCCAAATCCCCATTGCATTTGCAGCCGCATATTCTATGACGAATATTGGTGGGTTCAGTGTGTACTACCATCCCCTCACGTTTGGGCCATGAATTCAGGGACACCCTGTATATTTATTTACCTGTTGATACTGCTTGAAAAAATTATGATAAAGTTTAAAAATAAATTTTTGAGTTGGCAGTGAACTTATGCTCATGTTCAGTTGCCACAAATAGCTTCAAGTAGTGTGATAATTTAGTAGTGCTTTTATTCTGCCGTACTATATGTAGGTTATTGATTGTTTATGATTCTCAGTACTTTGGGCTATATATAGCTCTAGTAGTGTTGCAAAGCTTTCTAAAATTTTAACATATAGATATTGATTTTATTACTACTGGAAATTATGTCATCCAGGAACTCTGCATATCGGCTTTCATTCAATCTTTTAGCAGACTTTTGATTTTAAAGATTTTTTTTTTACTCTAATGTTTCTAAAATTATATTTTATTTCCTCTCAAATTAAATGTAATTATTAACTAATTAATTTGAAATTATCTGAAATGAAACCGCTAGTGATCCCTAATGGTGGATATTGGGAGAACCATAGGATTACCCTCAAATTGCAAAAAAAAATAAATTAAGGTCTTCTTAAAATGCCATCTCCTAACAGGGGTCAGTAACCACTTTGGCAAATCTTCCATGATCATTTGCTACTCTAAACAAATGTTGAATGTTCATTCCAGTCCATTTGCTGATGTTATCTAACCAGGAGATACTTTTTCGTCTAGGTCTTTTCCCTTCTATTCTTCCTTTCATGGGATTAAATATTTATTGATGACCAAGCTATGCAGATAGATGATCAAGATATGCAGTCTTGTTTCTGACTACATGACTGATATATGCAGCCTTCTATTTAAATATTTATTGTTTCTGACTTGATGATCAAGTTATGAGTCTGATGATGCTGAGCAATTCATGGTTTATTCCTACTTTCTCCAGGCTTTTTCATTTGTCATCTTTGCTGTTCATGGGATATTCAAATCCTTCTTTAAATCCACGTCTCAAATACTTCAGTCTTCTTGATGATTGTAGCTTTCATTGTCCAAGTCTCAAACCATGCAGCAGCATCAACCAAATATAGCACTTCATCATTTGAATTCTGAGATCAAGATTCAAATTCCCCCTGCACAATGTAGACTTCATTTTAAGGAAACATTTTATAGTCATTTCAATTTTTGATTTTACTTCCATATCAGAGTCATTTTTGTCATTTATCCAGCAACCAAGATATTTGAACTTATTAGCTTTCTCAATTTGCTTTCCATTTAACATGAGAGTTGATGTTGGAATGGGGTCACTTTGAGTTCACGAGCTTAGTTTTATTGACGTTTATTTTAAAACCCATTCTTTTGCTTTCCTTATTCACCCAATTGAGGAGAGTCTGTAGGTCATGCATATTAGAGGTAAATAGTGCAGTGTCATCAGCATAACATTAGTTATTTATTATCCTTCCATTAATAGATATTCCTTCTTCTCTTCCATCTAAAGCCCTTTTGAATATATCTGAGTATATGTTAAATAGGAAGGGGTATAGTGCACATCTTTGCCTCACTCCTCTCTTGATGTTCTTGTTATCTGTCATATTATTTTCAATTAGAACTGATGACATTTGATTGCAATATAAATTTCTGATTATTCTAAAGTATATTAGATTACATATTGATTATTCAATATCCCCAAGGATCTTTATGAGCTTCATGTGTTGAACTTGAACGAACACCTCAAAAAACAATAAAACAAATATAGACATCAATTTGTTGTTCTCTACATCTCTGCATCAAAACTTGGGCACAAAGGAGCATTTTACTTGTTCCCAATCCTTCTCTAAATCTGAATTATGCATCATGTATTGTCTCTTCACATTTTCGGTATATTTGATTATGAATGATTTTCAGAAACATTTTTAAGATGACATTCAACTGATTAGTTTAAAGTCTTCACAGGTTTTGTTTTTTTAGGTATGATGACGAAATTGATTTCAACCAGTCTTCAGGAATGTTTGCATGTCTTGTATATTTTGTTGAATAATTCTACAAGTATGTCAATATTTTAACAGTTTAATAGCTTGATTATTTCAGCTTAGATTTCATCAGGTCCACTAGCCTTTCTGCTTTTTGCTGAGTCTTTTTGCCATTTTCTCCACTTCAGATTTTAAGAAGCATGGACCCATCAATGCATTGTTCATTTCATCTCATTCTCATTCATTATCAGAGAAGAGAGCTTCTATATATTTAGGCGATGCTTCCACTTTCTCAGATTCCCATTATTATCTTCCTCTCATCATTTCAAATTATGACTGGGTGCTTTCTTCTACTCATTCCTTAAATTTCTTTAATTTATTTATGCAAATTAAAATTATGTTTTTCTTGCAATGATTCAATTTCTTTGCACCTTTCCATCATCCAGCCTTTCTTAGCTTCTTCAATTTTGACCTTTATCAGCCTTTTCACCTTATTGTATTTCAATGCATCATGATTTTTGAATGCTCAGTGTTTGTCCTTTAGTAGCATAATTTCATCTGTCATCCAATTCTTCTTTTTCTGATGTTTCTTATAATCTAAAACGTTTGCACTTGTTTCAATCAGGACAGATTTAAAACCTTTCCAGAGTTCCTTTATTTTTTTCCCTCTACATATTTTATGTAATTAAATTTTTTCATTCAGCTCTGTTCTCAATTTCTTCTTATTTTTTGGGTTCTTTAAACCTTCCAAGTCAATCTTTTTTGCCATTTATTTTTTCTAATAGTCTTCAATCTTTGGTTGAGCTCAGTTATAATTGGATTATGATCTGAGTCAATATTCACTGGGGTATGTCTTGATGCTTTTGATACTACTACGAAAATGCTGGTTAATCATGATGTAGGCAATTTGGTTTCTAATCACATTTTGATCATTATCCATGGGTGATTTCCATGTATAAAAGCCTTCTGTTTGTGGGAGTTTAATATGATATTTGAGATCATCAAATTTTCTTCTTGACAAAACTGTATCAATTGATCCCCTCTTTCATTTCTCAATTCATGTTGAAACTCCTATTTTTCCAGATCTACCCTTTCCAATCTTAGCATTGAAATCTCCCATAACAATATTAAGATCATACTATTTTTTAGTTTGAGTAATTCCTTGAACTGAATATAAAATTGATCAATCTCTACATCATCCTTATCAGCCATTGGAACATGTACTTGGATTATATTTATTGGTTGTCCCTTTAATTGTATTAGCATCATTTGTTCAGAGTATGTCACAAAATTAAGGACACTCTTGGAGACATCCTTTGTTTCCAATATTCCTATGCCACATTGATACTTATTATTGTCATTTCCAGAATAATATGTCATCAGATTGACATTTACCAGAGCTTGTCCATCTAGCTTCACTCAATTCCAAAATTTGAATATTAAGTCTTTTCATTTCCCAAATCACATTTTTAAGTTTCTCCTGCTGCAGATAATGTTCTGATGTTCCAAATTTCAATTCTCATTGGTTCCATCACTTTGAGTCCAGTGATTCTTAGCACCCCTGTCCCATCTGAGGGATGCTGGGAACTCAGGGGCCAATTGAAAATGATTGTTTGCCATAGTGGTTATTCTGGGGATTGATAATGCAGTAGTTTCTCCACTTGCTTTCTGCATTGCGGTAATGTTGAGCATAGGTCTACAACACCCCTTTAGGACAGTGACTGTTCAGATAGTTTCTATCACCACTCGCTGCCTGTAGTGTAAGAACTGCTTCCCTCTTACAGAGCTTTCGTTTAGAGTGTCTTCTAGATTTGTTGCTTTCCTGTGCTAAGAGTCACATCTGCTCTGGTTCCAAGGTATCTCTCATAGTCTGGCTCCCACTTCACAAATACCCATCCAGCTCGGGAGGCCCTATCAGTAGCTATGCTACTTCTGGCATAGTTCTCAAGATTGTCAGAGCATACAAGCACCATCACTGTGACAAGGTGAAGATACCATCATTGAGGAATTAAGGTCAGGTAACCAAATAATCTAATTAAGGCATGAAAAGTGATTTTTAACTAAAATTTCTGCTGAAATTTTAGAATTAAACTTTTCTGCAGCAGTTATGCAGCTTCATAATAAAGCAACTCACTCTCAAATTCAGTGCTTCAGTTAAACTTTAAAGCTTTGAAACATTTTATTGAATTTTTTTTTATAGTTCTTTATCACTTTTTAGATATATGTTCATTTTTCATTTAAATTATCTTGTTTTTAAAGCAAAAGGATTTTTTATGGCCTGCTTTCCTTAAGCTTAGAGTTTGCCAATCATCAAAAGTCTAAGAATGTGCATTATGCATTATATGCATAAATGACTAAAAAATTTAGAAAACACTAAATAAATAAAAAATTTAAGCATTTGTATAAATAATATAAACTGTTTACATTAGAATAAAATAATTTATGAAAAAGAAAAAAATATATTTTTAAATTTTACCATAGTTAAAAATAAAAAAAAATGCAGTAAAACTTTGCAGTGTTTTAAAAAATCACTTAAAAGTTTAACCTACCCTTTTTTCTTCAAAAATTTTGTCATTTCATTAAGCACAATTAAATGCTCTTTCTTTTGATATATAATATGGCATTTTTCTGCTCATTATTCATATCAGTTAGGATGAGGTTCTAAAGCTGTTTATATTCTGAAAACATTTTAAAATAAATCTGGCAACCACAGTGAGTTAGGTTTCAGAAATCCAACACTTGTAAGGATTAAATGTGCTTTGGTGAAGAGTTGATCCTTTTGATTACACTTCAGCATTGAATTGAATACATTCCTCATCTCTGTGAAAAGACTCTGCTACACTATTTAAATTTATTCTAACTGCTCTTTGTGATGCTATGTGTGGGGTTTAAAGTAACACTCAAAACTGATTTGTTTATGTAAAGTGTTGGAAATTATCAAATATTCACAAAATGCCTACATCAAAGTTAACTAAAGTAAAACTGTCCAAAGGCAAAATACCAATTTGGCCTTTGGTACATGCTGTGAACTCTGAAATTATACAAACAATATGAGGTAGGAATGGCTCAATCTGTAGCACTCCAGGCTTGTAATATGTAGTTTCCATGTTGGAGTCCCAGCATTGAGATTTATTCCACTAACCTCCCTTCCCTTTGTCAGTAGGGGATAGTAATGGGCTTGGAAAAGCCGCTGTCTATTGGATGGGATGTTATGCTGTGGCCCAGTGTATGAGAGAGCCTACCCTCTGCACATTAAAGAACTTGCTGAATGGCCTTGATGGGAGGATAACATCTGTCTCTTAACTGCTGTCCAATGGATCCATGAACCCTTGGATCCTTGGGACCTGGCCATTTAGCTTATCATGTGCAAAAAAAGTACTGCTCAGAGGTAAAAGATTTCAAGAAATTATGTAAAACAATAATGAAATATGAAACTTATGTAATTTGGTGAGTGATTGAAATAGGCTAGTAAATGTGAATATTATAATCTTTGTGTTGTAACTAGTTATTGCATTTATCTAGTTTGGTCTTGTGGAAAGCATTTGAAATTGATGCCATTTCTATATTCAGATAGTGATGCATTGAATGGCTGAGACATAGCATGACACATTCATTAGAATATTGTGGTCTTGCCATATCCACAACACATCTGACAATGACCAGTTGAGAGAAATGCTTCTCCAATGTCACTGATGATGAACATACACTGAATGGACAAATTATTACGTACACCTACCTAATAACCTGTTGCTCCACCTTTTGCTCTCACAACAGCAACCAGATGTCTTGATAAGGACTCAATGAGATGTTGAAAACATGGTGGTGGTATTGCCTCCCATGAAGCAAGGATCTCCTATTGTAGAGCATCCACAGTTGCTGATGGGGGTTGGCTGGCTAGAACAGATCTTTCCAATTCATCCCACAAATTCTCAATGGGGTTGAGGTCTGGTGATCGAGGGGGCCACACTGAAATGAGTGTGGTAAACTCGAATGCTCCTGGAGCCAATTGGTCCTCCACTCAGGAAGAATGCGATGTGGCATCATAGTGCAGAAAGAGAGTCATTACGAACAGGTGTAGATGGTCAGTGAGGATGCTCAGATACTTTGTGCCAGTGACAGAGGTTTTGACAGGTACAAAGGGGCCCTAAGGAAGCCCATGTAAACTCACTCCAAACTCTTACACTGCCTCCACCTGCCTGTATGATCCCAACTTGGCAAGCTGGGTCCATCACTTCATGATTTACACCACACGCATCCTCACATCAGCATGATAGAGTTGAAACCGGGATACATCAGACCAGATGACACATTTCCATTCCTCTGCACTCCAATTGTGATAGGCCTTTGCAAACTGCAGTTTAATCTTTTGGTGCCTTGCAGTCAACAAGAGGATACAATGTGGGCATTGACTGCCATAGCCTATTTTTTCCATGGTACGATGGATAGTCTTTGTGCATAAGCTTGTGGACAATCCCTTATTCAATTGCAACGTTTTCTGCTCCACATAGCCATACCATCCCTTGTAACGATGCAGGATAGTCTGCACTCACCTCAAGAGTCAATTGCACATTTATGTCCACATTTCTCCCTTTGTTGGAAGGTTTGTCATATTTCACATAGTCTTGGTATACACGTGTGGTGGTCTAACATGGAAATCCCAACAGTTCAGCAATTGCAGTGATTGAACAACTGGCCTTCCTTGCACCTACTATCTGGCCAAGGTCAAACTCACTTACGTTGCTGCCTATACCCATGATTACTTTTCTGTGACTGGTTTCCAATGCATAGAGACCTGCTCTATTTATAGGCATTGCCAGTTTCAGCATCCCACATGACTGGACATGATACTTCTGCTTTGCATATTGTTATCGAGGTGTATATAATAATTTGTCCATTCAGTGTATTTCCCTAGCAATCTCATTGTCTTGATTATTGTGACATAATGCAGATTTTCACAGAATATAACTCAGTTTCACTAAATGAACTTTTGATCCCTGAATATTTTCAGTTCAATTCCCACAAATATCATTTGGAATACTGAATGATTGTTTCTGAATGCCTTGTATATAAATCTATGATATATTTTGGAGAATTTTTTTGTCTGTTTGATTAAGAATGCCACCCAAACAGAGTAACTTCAAATTCAATATAGTTTCATCTTACTCAAAGCAAATGCTTACTCAAAGATTCCTTTATCCTTTCTTGGATAAAGAAAGGATAAGGGAATCTTTCTCCCTCTCACCTGACCTGCTGAATGTGGACATAATCTCCCCCTCACCGACCTCCCATTGGAGAAATTATAAAAGTAGAAAATAATTTTCCCAAAATGGTAGGAGGTAGGATCACCAAACTTGTTATCATAACTTAAAAATGGGGAAGGGGGGATGGTCTTTTCTCAACAAAACAGCAACCCTAAAAAGGGCAACAAAGCTTCTCCTAAATATTTAAAACAGGATCATCAAATTTGGTATACACTTTTCTTTTACAGCAATGCATAGACTTGGCTCAATCAATTTTTATTATTCCCCTCCCTCTGAAATAAAATAATAGTTAAAATTAAAGTTTCTTCTAAATGATAAGAGCTAAGACCACCAAATTTGGTATGCAGCTTCCTATTATCATGATGTAAAATTACATAAGGAGTTGGCCTTCCACTTCCCCCCCCCCCTCATATATATATATATGATAAAAGACTAAATGGTAAGAATTAGGACCACGAAATAATAAAGGTTGTTCCTCCAAAATAAAATAAATGTATAGAATTTCTCATAAACATTGAGAGTTTGGATGAGTTGTTTTGTCTCTAATTGCACTTTTGTGCACTTAAAGGGTTATATGGCCAGGTCATAAGGAACTGGGCTCAGACAAGGGCACCAAAGGTGCAGAGAAGGTTGGAGGAGGGAATTCATTGGACAACTGTTAGGAGACAGATATAAGCTTCCTCCCAAGGCCATGCAACATGTTTTTTAGCATCCACAGGGTATGGCACTGCTTCTCATGGGGCAATGACTGACCTTTTCAAGTTCATCAGCTGAACAATCAGAGTATCACCAAATTAGTATACCACTTTTTCTTATCACAAGTGAAAGCAGTGTAAATGGAAAGCTTTTGATTTGAGGAGTGCATCTGCTATCTGTTTTGACATGTTATCAGGAAGTTGTGGATTAGTATTCCACCTGGCTCAAGACAAATTTTCCTCTAAAAAAATTGGATCAATGTAAGAGTGATATTTCCCTTGTCTGTGAACAAGAGATGTTGAGAATATTCATGATTAATGGCATTCTTGTTTGCTGCATGAGACTTGATTGCTGGAACAGTGCCTTCATGTGACACAGTGTGATGCCCCATCGTTCACTTTTGCTTTACCTTAACCAGTTTTGTTTTATTTACGTTATATTTATCATTTTGGGGATTTTTATTTCCTTTTTGGCATCACAGCGCTCATTTCCAAAAGTTGTGAGTTGCGCATGCACAACTCCGATCTTCCGACTGTCTCCCACTAAACACGTGCACAAGGACACGCCCCCTCTTGCATCATAGCTTGCGTCGTTCATCACTGTACGGTTTTTAAAAGACGAGCCGGATGCATGCCGGCAAATGTCTTTCCCGGCATGCATCCGGCTCTTGTCTTTTAAAAACCAGTGACCTGCGAGTCACAGCAAGCAGAGTGCAGAAGCACTAGCGCATAGAGTGCAGAGGCACTCAGCACAAGTACAAGGTGTGTGTAGCACAGGAGTGAGGAGTTGTGTAGAGTGCCTAGTACACGGAGTTGTAGAATATGAAAGAAGGGAGAGTGATGTCTTGGTGAGTTGATTTTGGAAATAAATCTGTTTGTTATTTTAAACCTTTTGAGTCTGTACAATTTTTTCTCTTGAGCAACGTGAATTTAAGTTTTGATAATATTAAATCTTAAAATTGACAATCATTTTTTGATTCTTACTCATTAACGCTCGCTGGCATTTTGAACCCTACTTTAAACTTAATCTACTTTTTTGGCAATTTGTTAATTATTGCCTGGCGCCCGTATCAGCTATCTGGAGCATTAAACAAATTGGATCAGGAAAAAGGGTCCAACTTTAAAGCATTATTGCATTTATTTGGAGCGTTACAACAGTGATTGTGTACTGTAGGTAGAAATGTTCATACCATCAATTTGAGATCTTGATTGGTGGTCGGTAGCTCAGTGGTCCAGAGCACCTGTTATGAGGAGGTTGTGGGTTCATATTTCACCCTGCTCAACAATTTTTCCTCTACAAAAATTGGATCAACAAATGTATGATATTATCATGATGTAATTTCACATCATGATAATAAAGAAGCAATGTAAGAGTGATATTTCCCTTGTCTGTGAACCAGAGATGTCAAGAATATTCATATTTAAACAAATATAACTTGATCAGCTTGAAAGTTGATGAGATAGTGTCTATATATGTGTTGAATTAATATTGGAAGCATAACAAAAGTTCCATTATCCTATCTTTAAAAATGTAGAAATTGTCAAAAATGACATCTTAGTTAGGATACAAATTGGGGGCTGTAAAGTGCATGGTTGCCTCTTATAGTAATGCAAACTTCACAACATTGCCTCTTATAGTAATGCAAACTTCACAACATTGCCTCATACTCTGTTATCCAAATCCATATTAGATATGAAGTTATTCAAAAGTATAGTAGATGCGAGATACCCTTCATAAAGGCCACTTGCACTTCATGGTCGGTCCAATGAAGAATATCAAAGGATGTAAGATGCTCTCATAGAACTCTTAAGCATAGTGTATGAGATTGAAGTCAGGAGATTAAGGTGGAACATTGAATTGAGATTGAGGTGGAACAAGATGCCCACCTCAATCTCAATTCAATGGTGTTTACCTCCAGGTATCAGTCAGCCAGTCAAGCTCTTTAGTAATGGATAGTATCCTTCAAAATGGAATTGTCCCCTATTAGACCTACATAAAGTCACATTTAGGGGTAGAGAACTTCATCTCTGTACTTTTGAGCAATCATTCATGCCATCAGAAATCATGTAGAAGTCTGTACAAAGATCTAGTGAAATGCTTTCCCAGATCATGACACTGATCCGTCCATAAACTTATGGACATCTGTTTTGAGTCACTCTAGTGGACAAATCTGAATTCATTAGTAAAGAGCACTGAGTGCTATTTATCTTTGCTTCAACCATAATGTTGTCTGACCCAATTCAGTTGCACCCTTCTGTGGTAGGGGCAGGGGTGGCTCAGTCGGTAACATGCCAGGCTGATAATCTGCAGTTCCCAGGTTCGAGTCCCAGCTGGATCAGCGTTAAGATTTATCTCTGCATAACTCTATGCCCTACGCACAGTCAGTAGGGGATACTGATGGGCGTTAAGCCATGACCCCGTGTGTGGGAGAGCCACACCCTGTGCACATTAAAGAACACGCTGGATGGCCTTAATGGTAGACTTTCTGTCTCCCAACCTTCTATGCTGTTTTAGTGGGTCCCTTCCCCCAACCTTCTATGAGCCTTCAGGGTCCTTGTGACCTGGCTATTTAACCCATGGTGTGAAAAAAGTGCTGCTCAGAGGTTAAACAGCCCAACCCTTCTGTGGTATGGAGTGAGTGAAACACAATATAATAGTCAGTGCTTTATAAACACCACCTCTAGGAAGACTCCTACTAATGGTGGAGGTTGAAAAAAGGGTTCCAATAGTCCCACAATCACAGAAGTGAGAATGCAGTTGAGCCAATTCTGTATGATTATGTGCTCATTTGCTGTTATTAGTCTTGGGAAATTCTTTTGACATATTACTGTCCCAGAAAGTAAAAGCTTATTGACTATTCATCTGTAGAGGTTTTCAAGACAACTGGTACTTTAAGGAGACTCAAGCTATAGGGAAGTCACCCATTTGCAAAGTATATCTATTTCACAGTATATTTTGTTGGTGTTGCTACTGAGTGTTTCTACTGTGTAATAATGAACAAACACTGAAAACTTTAATAATTCATTTTGTATGTCTTTAAAAATTTAAAGTGAATTTGCCATTTGGGAAATAAATGCTGAATACTGAGTTAATAGGTGAGTGTAAATATTTAGTCGTCTACAGGTTGGTATATATATATATACAGGGTTCAAAGAAATGTTGGAATTTATTAAATCAACTTTGTTCCATATAACAGAAGCAAAATACTAATAGTATCAGATGTTATTTTGAGGTCATTAAAATTAACAGATATGAACAAAAATGTTGACACAATTGTTGTCCTGAAAATATACACAGTTCCTTCCCCTTACCTCTTTTGTTGTAGATTCATCACATAGATAAGTAATACATGAGTGAAGATTTTCTACATTGGCTTTTATGGTTCTGCAGTATGTAGCTTACTAGTGTGCCTAAATTACAGAACATTGACCATGTTTGAGTAAAGAAAATAGGTTTTGGCCAGGGGTGGCTTGGCATTAGATCTAGAGGGACCAGTCCCCCACCAGCATTTCTGTACATATACTAAAATATTAAATTCCAACTTAATGTGAATAATAAAAATAATAAATAATGAATAAACTCGACATATTTGGTATTTACCTATAAATTACACTGTGAAGTCAATTCAAATTTTTTAGAGGAAAAATTGTCTTGAGCTGGGTGGGATTGTCTGCCTCTTGTGGCAAAATTGCTGGAACACTCCCTACATATAATGTAACATAGGTTGAAAGATTCATATCATCAATTAGAGGAGATCTTGATTGGTGGTCAATAGCTCAGTGGTTTCCTGTGAAAAAATTTTAATAAACTTCAAAGTGGTAATTTAAAGGTAAAAATAATAATTTACATGAATATGTGTTTTCTGAAGCACTGTGCCCATTTTATTTCCTTTCAATAGGCATTTAGCAAATGAATCATATAATTAAGGCTAAGCAATATACTTGAAAACTGCCTTCCTTAGCCTTAATTATAGGTGAGATATTATGTGAAAAGTTTTACATGTGGTCAAAAATTTTCACCATTTATCAGATAGAATCAATCATATGTAACACTGCCGAAAACTTTTGAAATTAAAGCATGGTCTGCTTTAACTGTGAAGATGCCCACAACAATGCCTACAGATCATATCACTGATTACAATGCCATCACTAGGTGATTATTGGAAACTTAGCAGTTATTATTACTCTGTCACATAGGAGGCATCATTATGTATGCCTTTGGGTGAGTAATTTTTTATTATGTAGTAAAAATATATGTAATTAAATAAAATATATTGGTTTAAGTAATTTGTATATTATCAACTCAGCTGAAATTAGTGAGAGTATTACTCTGCAGTAAGAAATTTGAAGTTATTTTAATAGCAACAGTGCAGTGTGAAGGAGTCACTGGAATTATAGCTTTCCAGCAAGAGTTGTCTATAAGCTTACGTTTTATAAAATAATTATTGTACTGTATTTTGTGTAATTTAAACGAACACCAGTAGTTTAGTATTCAGGTAGTTGTACATTGACATTTTACATAACAATGACTAATAAACCATTTTGTTAGCTGCCTATTAGTATGTCGAAGTGAAAGAAAAATTGGTATTTGTTTCACAGTCATATTGGCTACCAATGAGAATTCAATGAAATATGCACTGCTACCTAATCAGAATCCTATGAATCCAATTGAATTTTGAAGTAAATTTGTCAGGAAATAAATGCTGGATACTGAGTTAATAGATGAGTGTAAATATTTAAATTAGGCTAGTATATATATAATAAGATGGATCCATCACCAGCTGTGGAATGTATGCATATCATTACTTTGCACAAATGACATATAATAGGCTGAATTTATTTAACATGAGAGGTTGTACTGTATTTTCCTAAGTAGTTGGTCAAATTCTTCCATATATTTTGATAATGCATTGACATACAAACTTATGTTAAACCAATTAGTTTGATTTGCTGTGAAAAGTATTTTTCATCCTTACTATTAATTTAATTAATGTTGCACACTTCTATCCTAAGTAGTTAAGGAAAATAAAAACATTATAAATGTATAAAAATAACTTTGAACATTTACAATAAGATAAAAAAAAACAACAGAAATTTCATGTATATTACACAGATTAAGAAAAAAAATTATACAACTCTCATTGGCTGAGAGAGCAAAAGGTTCTCTAAGATGTTTAAAGTCAAACCTTAAGTTTATCAATACTCCTGGGTATATCTTCTAATCTTTTAGGAAATAAATTCCATTCATGCATAAGAATTCAAACAGTCTGAATGTCATAATATTTTGTCAGTAATTGCAACAGAGATAAAATGTAAAACGAAATGTAAAAATAGCATTACTAACCAAATTTTTGCAAACCTGTATGAATTATATCCATACACATACACCAACTCAAATCCCAAGCAGTGTTTGATATCTTAAAATTTCAGCATTATATTTAAAACAGGTTTATATACAGAACATTAAAAATAATTTCATTGGAAAATGAGGTGTGGGACACCTCATTTTCAAAAATGAAGGTGATCTACACACTACCCCTGTGTGCTGAAGTTCACTTATCTAGTATTAATAGCTTTCCCCTTTTTTCACTTTCTCTACTAAACATCCTTTTAGGAGGTCAAACCTCTTTTGCATTACTAGTAGCATATCTGTTTGTTTCAAATAATATTTGGTACAAGACTGGAGAGGAATAATACTGATCCATATGTTTATGGTAGCTCTGATTGAGCAAAGCGTGCATCAGCTTATAGCAATTGCTTGTGCATGACCAATATTGTTTGCTTCTGTCAGTTTCTTCCCACCTCATGTACAATGCCATTCTTAGTATATGTTGTTCTGCTATCAGACAGAGCATATGATTTTATGCTAGGTTTTTCTAACCTTTTTGATTATATACTCTAAAATATATTTTGCTTTTATTTCCAATTATTGTTTCATCAATAAATGCTTACCTACTTGGGACTAAGCTCATTTGAACTGCTGAATGGTATCTGGAAACAGCTTGTCTAGTGTAGCTAATGGGACATAGGTTTATGAATTTTTGGCTTCACAATTCTGTTGTCACACAAATGAAAGCATTTTAGTAACAGTTCAGATCTATATTTTGACATCACTTCTGAGAAAAATGGAATATGCATAGGCAACTAAATTTCTAGGCTAAGGAATATACATATACAACTAATTTCTAGGTTTCTAGTACTAAGAAAGGATTGTTTTTGAACGATTCCAGTTATAATCATAAAAGGTAAAATCTTTTAATTTTTTTCTGCTGTTGTCAGTTTTCCCTAGAATCTTTTAATCTCTCCTAAGGACCATTATCATCATCAAGCAGCCATGGAGGTCCAACAGACCATGCAATTTAGTTGTCCAAGCATATCTGTCCTGAGCTACATTTGCTGTATCTAGCCACTGCACACCAATACTAACAAGGTCCTGTTTGAAATTGTCTGCCCACTACATCCTAGGTTTCCCCCTCTTTCTGAGGCTTTTTAGGCACATTGTTCATAACCGTATTTGCTAATCTGTAATTATCCATATGGGCAACATGCCAAACCAGTGAGTCTCTGCACAATATGCTGCTTAAAGGAGGTTGCTGACTCCTTTGCTTAACCTCATCATTAGTTACAATGTTAAACCACCTAATGCCCAAGATACTGTATAAACATCTAGAATCAAAAGCATCTAGTTTCCTGTTATCTTGTTAACAAAGTGTTCAAGTCTCACTACCATAACTAACCCTAGAAAGAAACAAACTATTATACAGTCTAATTTTAGTCTTTAGGTGTATATGCCTATTTCTCTACATTTTCCATAGATTCTTAAAAGTCCTGCACCAACCCCTGTTCATGTGTTTATCTCATGCCACACATCAGAAGTATCTGTTACGTAGCTCCCAAGATAATTCAACTGAGACACCTTCTCAAGAGTGCAGCCATTCAGATTAATTGAACCACAGTCTGCCTGACCAATTTTCTTTAGTTCAGTTTTCTCTCTGTTTATCACCAAACCTACTCTATTACCAGTCTCACCAACAGCTCGAATGAAAGAGCTCATCTCATCAACACCATTTGCCCAAAAGGCTAAATCGTCAACATAATCTGAATCAGAAATTTTCAGATCTCCAGACCCTTTAAGGCCAAAATGTTTCCCTTGCAGTGAATTTTGAATAGCATAATCAGTAACCAAACTAAAGAGAAAAGGAGACAAAATACACCATTGTCAAACACCAGAAGCAATGCTAAAATAATTGCCACAAGCCTTACCAAATGTCACACAGCACTCATTGTTATTATAGAGAGCTTTTATTATGTTAACTAACTTATCTAATATGCCATATGATCTCATGATCAACCACAAATTATGACAATCAACAGAATCAAAAGCCTTTTTGAAATCAACAAAGCTAGTAACCAAAAATTTCTGAAATTCTAAACATTTCCCAAGAATCTGCCTAAGTGAAAAAAATCTGACCTACACACCCCCTAGCATTTCTGAATCCACACTGCTCTTCACGCAATTGTCCATCAACCAGATTCTTAATTCTATTAAGTACAATCATGCAAAGAACTTTACCTGGAAAACAAAGTAGGCTGTATCCCTATAGTTATCACAAGAACTGCGATCACATTTCTTAAAAATAGGGATAACAATAGCTCTGCTAAAATCCTTAGAAATAATGCCTTTATCATAAAAGGTATTCAAAATTTCAGTCATCCATGTGGTAAAAGAACCATTCCCAGTTCTAAGCATTTCAGTAGTAATTTCACTTACCTTGGTGGATTTCTGTAGTTTAAGTTTAGAAGTAGCCAGAATAACCTCACAATGTGATATAAACCTAACATTAAAATATTGCATCTATCATCAATTCAAGCAATAGGAGTAGAACTAACCACATTGTTTAGAACATCACTGAAAGACTCAGCCCACCTAGTCAAGACAGAATCATCACCTTCTATAACCTTACATTGTTTATCCTTTAATCCCTGTACACCCGTCCATTTTCTACCATGCAAAAATATTAACTATCTGGTACAGCTCTCTGCTGTTGTGCTGTCTAACTGCTCTCTCGGCTTTGTTAGCCAACCCACCAAGCCAAAGATTCTTATCAGCAGCTAACTGATCCTTAACACATTTAGTAAACTATCTGTAATGCTTTCTATTAGGACTAGTAGGGTATTGATTAAGGACATTCTTACAGTTCTTTCTTTCTGAAATAAGCTCAGTGCCTTATCACTCAAATAATTCTGCCTCTTCTGCACCTTTTTACCTAAAAGAATACTTTAGTTTCCAAAAAAGCCTGTTTAAAATGATTCTATTCTTCCTCAACTTCAGTAGTAAGCAAACCATGACTGTCATAATGACTAAGTAGCCTATCATGGTAAGCTTTAGCTATTACCTGGGTCTTTCAGAGCTTCAGAATTAAAGGTAATTTTTTTTACCTTAACACAACACTTCTTAAATTTAAGTTGCAAGACACTTTTAACCCCTTAATGGTTGCTTTTTTCTGCCATATTGTGTCCAAAAATAAGCACATTTTTGATAAACAATTTTTTATTCAAATTGATCATATAAATTCAAATCAGCAGTCAAAACTGTTACAAGTATTGAATTGCATAATTTATGATAATTTTTAATTATAGCGAAAAATTGGCATTTTTACTTATAGTTGGCTTTTCCGAACAAGAACTTTTAAGAACAGTTGACAGAAATGGATGTGAGAAAAGAGCATGCATTTTTTTAATACTTACATTTTTATTTAATTTCAAAACTTAATCCACAGTGAATGCACAGTATTCCTTGTTAAGAAACATTAATTAATAGATTCTGAAAAAAATTTCATCACCGCCACAGCGGGAATCGAACCCGCATCTCTCCAGATTCATGCCAGAGCGCACTAACCATTGTACCACGCGTCGAACAACGAATATTTTCAGAATATGACCTTATAAATCTTCTTCTTTGAGACGTGACTGAGACAGCGCCATCTATACTCAAGGAGATGCAACGTTTTCAGTCATTGCATTTGATTATCAGATGTTAATGAGAAGGTCGCTAACGCTACCGCATTAAATATATAATTAAAATCATTCCAAAGTGAATGCACAGTATTCCCTGTTAAGAAACATTAAATTAATAGATTCTGAAAAAAATTCATCGCCGCCATGGCGGGAATTGAACCCGCATCTCTCCAGATACATGCCAGAGCGCGCTAACCATTGCACCACACGTCGGACAACGAATATTTTCAGAATATGACCTTATAAATCTTCTTCTTTGAGACGTGACTGAGACAGCGCCATCTATACTCAAGGAGATGCAACATTTTCAGTCGTTGCATTTGATTATCAGATGTTAATGAGAAGGTCGCTAACGCGTTAAATATATAATTAAAATCAATCCAAAGTGAATGCACAGTATTCACTTTGGATTGATTTTAATTATATATTTAACGCGGTAGCATTAGCGACCTTCTCATTAACATCTGATAATCAAATGCAACAACTGAAAACGTTGCTTCTCCTTGAGTATAGATGGCACTGTCTCAGTCACATCTCAAAGAAGAAGATTTATAAATTCAGAACTCAGCTTTTGTATGATAAATTTTAAAACATGGAGATAAGCAGAATCCTATATAACAATTGGGACAAAAATATCTGGTTTCTTTTCTCATCCGTTTTTCCGCTATCGTTCCTTTTTGAGCAACACACAAAGCACTGCCTCGTCGGTCTCAGTTTCTTTTTGGTCTGTGGAATCACTTCTAAAAAGTATCTTTCAGTCAATCGTACGGGATTCGGCAAAATTCCTGGTCATCCTTTTTTTTTCTCAGTCACTGTTCCATGCCTTTCGATCAGGCGATCAACTAAGTCAAGTCTAAAATTCAAATGAGAGTATTTTCCTCCAAGCTTCTGGTACAAAATAAAAGCATTCCACAGTGATATATCAAAGAGGTGAAAGAATATTTTTTTATAATATTTTTTTCCTCTCTTTTTTATGACGGGATAATTGGTGAGATGTTGATCTGTTTTATCAACACCTCCCATAGTATTATTGTACTGTATTACTACTTTTGGTTTCTTTTTGACTTCATCGTTGTGAGACGACACTTCAATCATTTCGGAATTGTGTATAGTAGATAACAGAGTTACAACCTTCTTATCCATCCATTTGATGATGCATACCTTTCCTCTTTGGTAAGCACAGATTTCGCCTTTTTTGAGTTTCTTTGACTGCAATTCCTTTGGAGTGCCTTTTCTGCTAAGTTTGAGTGTTCCATACATATCTGTTTGCTTGCTGAGAAGGATGTCTGCCAGTTCTGGAGATGTGTAAAAATTATCTGTTGTTAGGCAATATTCTTTATTGAATAGTGTCTGCATAAGAGTTATTACCACTTGAGATGGCTTGCAAAGATGTTGGTAATTGTCATCAAAAAGTGTATCTTTTCCCATGTATATAATGAGTTGATATACATAACCAGACTTCGATTCGCATAGCATAAAAGTTTTTATACCGAATCGTGATCGCTTCAGCGGTATATATTGTTTCCAGTGTAATCGCCCTTTGAATAGCATCAAGCTGTCGTCGATTGTTACATCTCTTTCAAGTGTGATAATTTCTCGAAAACGAGTATTCAAATGCTTGATTATAGGCCAGAGTTTTTGTAACTTTGGACACTCATGTGTTTCAGCGTCAAATTTAGCATCATCAGAAAAATGTAAATACCAGTGAATGAGGTGAAAACGACAATAAGACATAATTTTTGAAAAAAATGGCCTTGATGTTGAATGTCTCTTACTCCAATATTGCTCAATATCTGGCTTTTTAACAATTCCTTGTAAAATATTCAAAGCGAGAAACACTTGAATATCGTTTATCGACATTGGTTCCCATTTTCTTGCTCTGCTATTTCTTCGTAGATTACTGTTTCAAATGCTTCTATCTGCATATTTATTAGTTTCAGAAACTATTATTTCAAGGAGGTTACAATCAAAGAAAATATCAAGAAACTGTAAAGTTCCATTACTTACATCAATATCCAAATGAACAGCAGGATTCGCTGTGAAAGGAAATCACGGCGGTGCTGGAGGAGGATTACTAGTATCAATTTCACACAAGTTCCGTACCTGAGTTAGATCATCGGAACTTTCCATTTCCTCATCACTAGAGAAGTCCGATAACGAAGTTTCACAACTTCCAGAATCATTTTAGAGAAATTTCCAATTCATTATCTGATCCAATATCAGAATTATATTCTGTTATGAGCCGCTCACTGTCACTCATTCCCCTTTTATTTTAGCACAAAATTCAAAAGAAATAGTATTCGCAACATGTGATACACCACACAAGTGAAAACAAAATTCACTCCTTCTCCCGTGTAAACGAAAAGCAGTAAAACCTGATATTAAAACCGTTGTACACATGTTTTGCATTCCAATCTTTACTGGACTACTATCTATTAGAAACATTGCAAACGAAAAAAAAAGTTAAAAAGCTGGGCAAATCATTGGATTGGCGTAGAAAAATAAGATGCCCGAGCGGCGTATGGGCAAATCAGAAAAGTGACCTTTCGCAGCACCCGAGCGGTGTTTGGGCAAAACTGTTAAGGGGTTAACAAGGTAATGGTCAGATCCAATTTCAGTTCCTCTATATGACCTGATATTCCTAACAGAACTAGCCCATTTGCTGTTAATTAATATATAATCTATCATATTCTTATTCAGCCCATCTGGTGAAACCCATGTGCATTTATGTATGTCGCAGTGTTTGTAATAAGTATTCTCAAGCCATTAAGTGTACTTACCTGTAGGAGATGTTGCCCATTGCAGCTACCAATACCAAAAGGGCCTATCACCCTACCCCAAAGATCAGAGTCAGTACCAACTTTGACATTGAAGTCACCTAGAACAAGGGTAATATCTCCTTTTTTGACAGAATTCAAAATATCCTGATGTTGTCCATAAAACCTACCCTTCTCATCGTCATTGGCATCCTCAGTGGGGGCATAACAGCAGATAACATTCAAGTCTTTAATGCTTGTCTGAAATTTTGCTGTAAGAAACCTTTTATGAATGCACTCATATCCTAGAAGAGCATCACTAGCGTATCTGCTGAGAAGCAGACCCACGCCTTGGTGATGCTTATTGCCGTCCCTCCCTGAAAAGAGAAATTTAAGATTTTTTTTAAGAATCTGACCTTTATCTGTCCTTCTGGTCTCCTGCAAGCCAAGAATATCTAAATTATAATGGTGGAATTCTTGTGTGAGGACATCAAGAGAAAAAGCTCTGTGCAGAGTCTTCACATTCCAACTACCTATTGAGAGAAAATGGTTAGTGGGATGTTTAAAGAAACTATGTTTATTGAGAGAGGGAATGCCGACAATATCAAACAGCCCCCTAATCGCAGACATGGGGCAAAGACCCGTTCCCCCACCACTAAAGGCTGAAGCCATCTACACTGGAAGACTTCCTCCAATGTAGAATTTGACGATGCCAATAGAAGCAAAGAGTTCAGGTGCCTGCGATGACCTCTGCTCAGGATTATCCACCAGCTGATAAACATATCCTGTGAATCTATTCACTTGGGGCTGTCAACCCACAAACAAACAGAAAACACAGCGGAAGATTTTCCCTCCACAGAAGCCCACCAGTGCAGCAAAATCAGGATCCATAATCAAGCTCAGAGCCATATATCTGTCCAGTCCAGTGGGTTTATGTGTTCACACGAGGACCCTGTATGTTTGACCACTCCTCAGCAGGGTAGAAAAAATAGAAAAGTATCCATAGTTGTCCAGATCAGTAGGCTATACTAATCTGGCAGTCGTCCCCTTCTGTTCACTTCCATAAGAGAGTATCTCTTAGTGCCTGTAATAATTAAAAGGCTCTATCCTCTCAGACCTTCTACTCTGGCATATAAACTGACAGGCTCCTGTCAGACCTCTGTGGCAAGCAGCTGCTTGAGGGGGGTATTTATTTATATATTATATATATAATATGGTTTTTGGATTTTTCTTCATGTGGATGTTGTCATTTCTCTGATCACCCTCAGCTTTTCTGGATCAGGACAATGTTTGCCTGAATCCACAATATGGCCTAAATATTTGGTTTGCCCTCTCTTGCTGGCTGGGTTATAAAAGGTTCTGACACATCGATTTCTACAACCTGGAAAGGTAATGCAGGTCTGGTGATTGGTTCTATAGGTACCTTGTTACTTCTGCACCCCACTGCATGCACTTGATAATTAGCACAAGATTTACAGTATTGTTTGATGTCAAGAGCCATGCACAGCCAAAAAAAATGACAGGTGTGCTCATTGACCTGTTTTAACAACACTGAGGTGACCACTCTAAACACTGCTGTGACCAGAATCAAAATTTCCTCTCTCCTCTTAGTAGGTAATACAGTTGCAATATTTTCCATCAATCCCTTTAGCCAAATGGCAGAATAAGCCAACATGTATCAAAAAATAATCCTTGTCGAATTTGTCTGCTTACCAGATACTATCTAGTGAAGCATCACCAAGTTGAGCTCTACAGAAGCACTCTGATTTGCTCAAGTTTTCAAACATCGCTTCAGCTGCTGCATCCTTTGCAAGCAGTAATGCTACCTGTTGCTCTGCTCCTTCTCCTCGCTCGTCCCTAACTGCACATGCTATGTAGTTGCTCTGTGCGCCCTGTGACATCATTCCCTCACTCTGTGAGATGGCTGCTCGAGGTCCACTGCACTAGTGGGCTTTGGACAGTTGCCATAACAACCAAGCTATTGGGCACTGTTGTCTTACCATACAGTGTCCCATGAAAGTCTGCTCCTGACGTCCAGTGGGCTTTATACTCTGGCTCTTCTCTCCACAGCGTTCTACACTCACAATCAGAGTTTGAGCTTTTACAACTTCGCAGGACACAAGCGCATTCCAATCGCTCAAGTTCAGAAGGAAATCTACAGTTAGATTCTCAGCAGTTGCAGCAATTAATTCGACCTCTGGATGCATTGAACCAAATGGAGCATCTCTCAGAATGTGGACAGGTATATTAATTAAATCGGCTGCTACCAATTCACCGAAAGCTGCTCGTAGAAAAATTTGACCTGACAGTCTCAAGAATCTCTCTGGGACAAGCTTGCACTTCATCACACTCATCTCCATTCCCGAGTCCAGAATAGTACTGGTTATGACACCACAACTCAATTCCACCTTCTCTAACTCACTCAAGGGAACCTTGTGCTCCACCTTCTCTAACTCCAAGGAAACCTTGCGCTGTTCCTTTGTGACACCAATGGGTGCTCTTTCCAATGCTCTCACGGATACTATTGCACAGAGAGCTTTGTCCTCATTAGAACTATGTTCACTGTGCAGTGCAACTACCACTCTTGCATTAGCAGTGGGTGCCTTCTTAAAATGTTGTAGCTGAGGAGAGTCCCTCTTCAAATGTCTGTTGGAACCACAAACATAACTATTACGTGTATTACTTATGCTCGCTGTAGCTGAAGTTTTTACCTGTCAGATGGGGTCTTTGCAATCATCCGTGAACTCTCTTTTGTAAGGTGGAATGTATGTAGCAGGTGCAGTCTTTTTTTTCAGTATATCGAGACCTATCATTTAGCTCTCTACTCACTAAATGGTGTATGATACACTCCACCAGTTCATGGGATCTGAGCCAGTCTGCTCTTTCTTGCAATGCAACATGTTCTCTGGTGCTAGATATGCCTCGGATTTCAGCTTGTTGCAAACTAAAAGATCAATGAGGGCATCAAATGTGCTAACCTTACAACTTTCCAAGTATTGCCACTACATTTCACAAACTGTGTCTGAAAATGTGCTCCAAATTTCACTGGCTTGCTTCCCTGCTCCATCTAATTGTAATTTATACTGGACTGCAGATGATTTTCACCTCTCCAAAATATAATTTTTGAGTTTCTCATAATTATCTGCATCCTTTACAGACAAAGAAGCCAACAAATTCGTTAATTTTTCCTGAAATAGGGGCAACATTACCTTCCTTTTTATATCCTGGGGCATGCCTTGGATAGCAAAAATGTTCTCTATCCCCAGGAAAAATATGGGCATATTGTAGAGAGTTTCCGCAGGTCAGCCAAGCAATGGATGCAAGATGGGAGTCCACTTCACCAACTCATCTAACACTTTGCCCGCACGGTCAGATTCACATGAATGGGACCCAGGTGAACCATTTATTTTAGAAAATTCACTCTGCCATCCATGTACGCAATCTTTAGTTCATATTGCATTTGGAGCTTTCCATAGCTCAAATTCCCTCACTGCCTTTCTTTCTTGTGCCTCAAACTCAGGCTTCATTTTAAGCATAGCCACTTCATGGCCTGCATGCACTTGCTCACTGGAGCATTCAGCTATTCCATTCGCTGGCGAACATCTGCTCTTGGGATTCCCTACTAAGCTCACTCCACTATCCTCTATGTTATGTTTTTTCAGTATTGTGCATATCTAACATACTTTTCTTGTTCCTGCATGTGTTATACAGCATAGCAAGAGGCAACAATCAATAACAGAAACAAGCTTATAAACTAAATTTCACCACACCGAAATCACATTTATAGATCTTGCATCGCTTTCTCCTCTGACACACAACACAATAAAATTTCAAAGCCACCACCTATCACTCCTTTCAGTTTTACTGTCTGACAACAGCTATAAACTTCCTTCTCCAGGTCATTGCCAAGTGAACTGCCATGGGTAGGAGTATAGATTGGTACATTATTTACTCTCTTTTCATGATGAGGAATACTACTGGTGGCATAAATGGGACATTACATTTTCGTAATTAATATATACATTTATTAATATAAATATATTTAATTTATTAATATTTATTAATATAAAAATCATTAACATATGTACAACGGCCTCACAAGGACCTACACAGCAAGGCTAAAACTCAGCCTGAGGTGGCAGTTTCACTTCCTGCCTCACCTCCAAGCTCTTTCATCTCCAACAGCTGGTGAGAGAATCTCGCTCTCTGCTCAGTCACACGTAAGTCTCCAACCACCAGTGGCCCCTCAGCTGACCATTGATTCCTAGAACTGCTGATCAGCATAGGACTTACTTTCCACAAAACAGGAATACTTCACCTGGCCTGGTGGATACCTGACCTCAGTATTAAGAGAAAAAGTGTCAGAGCTCATAGGAAAAGGTATCAAAGGTGCCGCAACGGGAACAAAAGTTCCAGAGAAGAGTTGTATAGGAAGGAACAAGTGAGGTATGAGCTCGCTATACGCCAAGCACAGTTGGCTTCTTCGCAGCAGTTTTGTAGTGAAGTCTCTTCACAGAACCCCTTTACTCTGCAGTAGAAGCTGGCTACAGGGAAGGACATAAAACCCCTGGACATTAAATATGTTCGCAAAGAAGATGTGTCTAAGACCTCTTCTTTGGTGAAACAATCCAGGTATTATTAGAGAATCTATTCCCGCCAGATGACAGGAGCTCTGATGATGCCCAGCATCAACTCCTGCGGGAATATAGCAAGCGTCCACCGGACATGGAAGAGGAAGTGGGAGAGGTGATCAAGGATATGGCTAGGGGTAAAGCCCCTGGCTATGATGGTCTGACAGTGGAGATAGTGTCACAGGTATTTAATGAACATAAAGATCTGTTCACCCAGCTCTTCAACATCTGTTTGAGACTGGGGATTTTCCCACACACCTGGAAACAGCCAGACCTAGTCCTATTTAATAAGGCAGGCAGAGATCTGGCAGATGTAAGATAATACAGACCAATTTGTCTGCTGGGAAAAAATCTAGATAAGCTCCTGACAAATAGGATGTATTTCCACTGCTATAAGAACAACTTCCTGAATGTTAAGCAATTTGGGTTCAGGACAGACCAGTACACCACTGCCACTATCAAACAAGTGGTGGACATCATTAAGATTAATAAAATGCACAAGATGCATACCTCTGTCATCGCCTTGGATGTGACGGGCACCTTCGACAACGTCTGGTGGCCTGCTATTCTTTGTTGGCTAAAAGATTGTACACTAGCGCGTCACTAGCAGTCACTAGCGCGTCTGCTGAGAAGCAGACCCACGCCTTGGTGATGTTTATTATAGTTCCTCCCTGAAAAGAGAAGTTTAAGATTATTTTTAAGAATCTGACCTTTATCTGTCCATCTGGTCTCCTGCAAACCAAGAATATCTAAATTATAATGGTGGAATTCTTGTGTGAGGACATCAAGAGAAAAAGTTCTGTGCAGAGTCTTCACATTCCAACTACCTATTGAGAGAAAATGGTTAGTGGGATGTTTAAAGAAACTATGTTTATTGAGAGAGGGAATGCTGACAATATGAAACAGCCCCCTAATTGCAGGCATGGGGCAAAGACCCGTTCCCCCACCACTAAAGGCTGAAGCCATCTACACTGGAAGACTTCCTCCAATGTAGAATTTGACGATGCCAATAGAAGCAAAGAGTTCAGGTGCCTGCGATGACCTCTACTCAGTATCATCCACCACTGTATAAAACATATCTTGTTAATCTATTCACTGGGGGAACAGGGTTCTTACACTAAATTTGATAGAATCGCAATAGGCAGACAACCTGAAATAGTTTCATAGACAGTGAGTTTCGAAACAGTTGATTTAGAGAATGGTTAGTTTTCCATTTGGCATAATATGTGTTTCCCCCACCTTATTTTTTGTATGTATAATAATATTTAAATAGTAAATTTTATTGTCTTGTAAATATTTGCAACACCTAGAAAAAATTGATAATAGTTATCATCTTTTCAGTTAATCTGGTTTATTTTAATTCAGTTGATAAACAAAAAGTGGTAGTATGTATAGTATTGTGAATTCAATTTTGTTTTTGCTATGTAGGTTTAAAGGAGAAGGCCGAAAAGTTAATTAAAGAAAAACAAAAAGAAGAAAATTTAACTCCTTTTGAACAGTATATTCAAAAGAAGAAAGACAAGCAGAAATTGAAGAAGAAGGAAAGGAAAGCAAAATTAAATGAGGTATAACTATATGTAATGAACCAGAATAATAAAGTGAAGCACTATTACTACTGTAAAATCAAACCTAAAGTCTTTGCACTGTCTTCAGTTAAAAACCAGCTCATTCAAGTTGCAACAATTGTCCATTGTTTTCACCAGTGGGGTCAGAGGAGAGACAAACTTCAGGAGCTACTCCAGTTGGATTGCATCCATAATGTGCTGACAACCTGTCGAATGATTTGTTCTACTTCTGGAATGCTAAAATGTGCTGAACCAAGCAGTCCTTGTGCTCACTGCCCATTGTAAAGAAAGCCATTAAAATTCATTGCATTAAATGCAGCCACACACACCAAAAACTGAATAACTAACTTTTTACTTCTAAAACAAATACAATATGATTTATGCATTTTGCTCAAACTCTGAGCTTCGTCAAAGTAAAAAATTCATAGACTGAAAGATATTTCTTGAACTCTAAAGATATTTGCATATTAGCCATTGTTGGCTAATATGCAAATGCTTATCTTGCCATGTCGGTGACTGCAGCATACAGGTTGTTCTCACCCATACAGTGAACATACTTTAGGTTTGATTTTATATCAGTAATAGGGCTTTTCTTTCTTATTTTGGTAATTTCCATGCATTGTGTTATTTAATTTGTGCCTGTAATGACAAATATGAATTGAATTTTAAATCTATTGGGTTGATGCAAAAGTAATGGAAAACAAATGTAAACCATGTGTTTTTGCCATTGTCAAGGAATGTGCAGCAGTCTTGTAAACAATATAAAAGACAGTGCATGGATAGCTCTGGTATCTAATGATGTTCTGTACCTAAATTTAGTCCATACAAGTGGCAACAGGCATTTCACAATGGCGATGCAAGAAGTTTACATTCATTCCATCATACTGTATGAATTCAGAAATGGTGTCAGTGTCCAAGGTGTTTGTGTAAACTCTGAAAAACTTATGTAGACAAAGTCATCTCTGAAAGCACCTGTTACTGGTGGTATGACAAGTTCTAGTCAAGTGACTTTCAGCTCAGGATTTTACCTCAAAGCAGCTGGCCAGTGAAGTTGAATGATGACCATTTAAACCTTTAGTGTCCAGCTTGAAAAACTGGCTTCCATTCAGAGGCCAAACTATTTTCTCCCTATTAGCCCCAAAAAATTAACTTTAGAACGTTTTTGCCAAATAACTAATGAAAGGAATTATGGCATGTTGTATGCCAAATTAATCAGCATTTAATTCTGGATTTTCTGAAAATAAAACATTTAACAAAAAAGATGACAAGTTTTATATTACCTCATTCCTAGCTTCTCATTGCATATTATGTATCCACAATTACAACAGAAACCAATGTTTTACCATTCATCCCTAATGCAATTTAAGGTATTCCAATCTTCATGACACCCCATGCTGACTATGTAGCCTCAGTTGAGTTGATGTCTTATCATTTTTTATAGTCATTATATTGCAATTGTAAAATACCAGCACTGATGTGTTGGTAGGATAATCCGCTTTCTCATAATCCCACATCTCTCTCTCGATCAAAGTCCGAAACCTGGTCATATGGATGCCGTGTTCTTTGATGGGGGCATACTTGATCTTTTAGTGTGCAAGAGCTGTGAGCAAACACAATTCCAGTGCTTTACACTGTCTCTTTGTAATCTCTTCTTATACCAATTCCAGGGGGCGTTACTCTCACACATGATGTGCATATGTGCTACACTTTGAATCATTTACATGTTCTCCCATGGGCCCCATCTTGCATGTTTCGGGACAATATGATGAGTTTTTCCTGGTGTTGCACTTTTAATGGCCAGCAATATACAGGGTGTCTCAAGAATATAGGTACAAACTTTTAGGGGAGGTAGATAACATCTAAAGGAATGAGAATTGCATAGGAACCCATAACCAGAAACATCATGGGGAAGTGGTAGCAGAGGTACAAGATCTGAAAGGATACAAGACACTGATTAATGGGAAAACATTTATTGGACATAATTATTACAAATGTCATACTAGATGATACATTTCATAATGTTACAGCAGATGCTCGAAGTTTCCACTATGAGACGTGATGCATGTGTGACACTGACGGAGCATGATTGCCAGACACGGTCGAACACACCTGGAATTTCTTTGATAGTAGCAGCAGTGCAGACAAGCCTTTCCACGAGATCCATGCCAGACTCCACAGGTGTTTCATACACAGTAGCTTTGAGGGGCCCCTCCCACAGAAAGAAATCAACGCTCGTTGAATTAGGTGAGCTTGGGGTCCAGGCAACTGGTCCAGCACGCCCAATCCATTGTTGCCCAAAAGACGTTCAAATGCACACAAACACACCTTCCATAATGGGGAGGCGCCCCATCGTGTTGAAACCACATGTTGCATCTCACATTTGCTGGAACATGGGCAAGTAAGCATGGTAGAACCTGTTCCAGGAAGATCAGATACTTCACAGAGGTCATGTGGGATGGTAAAAGGTATGGCCCGACTAAGCAGTCACCGACCAAAAATGCCCACACATTTACTGCAAAATGATGTTGTGCTGCATAGGTGCGCACACTGTGGGGATTCTCGTGAGCTCACAAATGCGCATTGTGCTGATTGAATACGCCATCCCAAGTGAAACTGGCCTCATCAGTAAACAAAACATTAGCTGGAAAATTCAAATCTTGGGTACTATCTTGAAGATACCACTGCGCAAAACGCACACGTGCAGGATGATCTGCGGGAGAAGTAACTGAACCCTTTGGAGATGAAAGGGGTGTAAGGACTCGCTGTGCAAAACACGCTGTACACTGCAACGAGACACTCCTAAGGCAGAGGCAACGGCATGTGTGCTGGTACTAGGATTAGTTGCCACGGCATCCAACACACTTTCTTCCATGGAGGGAGTACGCGTCGATTGTGGCCTGCCCTCACTTCTGCTACCTCTTAATGACCCATAACCGCACAAATTTTGGTGCACACATGCAAACAAACGGTGGCCCAGTACATGTCTATGTGGGAAGCGTTCTGGATACATTTGTTGAGCGGCTCGTCCATTACCCTCAGCTATTCCATACACTAAGTGCATGTCTGCCAGCTCCCTCATGCTCTTCATAAGCCAACTACCGCTCGAATGAGGAAATCCGAAATTTCCCCTCTAGCGCATTCATGAACAGCACCACCTATTGACTTACGGTGACGTTTCCAGTTATGGGTTCCTATGCAATTCTCATTCCTTTAGATATTATCTAAATTAAAATTAAGGTATCACACAGCTAGAATAGTAATAAGATTTATTCACGATTATGCTGTGGTAATTAGTTTAAAACATTTAAAGTACGGTTTTTTGGGAGCAAGTCTCAAAAGTGAGAGAGTGCTTTACATCTTATAACCCAGTTATAGGTTCTACCTTAAGATTATCCATTTTTCTATACAGCTTATCTATGTGGCTCTTTTCACCTAAGAGCCGCTAGAACAAAATATATAGAATAAGACATATTTACCAATTTTGCTGGTACAATTGCACTTTGCAAACATTTGCAAGAGAGATCGTTAAGATATGCTACCAGTCCGGTTTAATGGAGTACTCAAACAGTTGTTGTTATGCTGGTATATTTGCTGTGAGACAGTCCCGGCTTCTTTTTTGTCCATTCTTGTTTGTCCGTTCTTGAAGTTGTGTTCTGCACAAGTTCGTGTTTCGTATTTCCGTTGGTAGAGTCCACAGCTATTGCTTGCACATATTCAACTGTTGATTCACTATGCTTATTGGGTAAAGCAGTCAGTTCGTTTTTGCTACTAGCACATCTCCAAAGTTTGAGTAGGTATTAACTCTGCTCCTTCCAAACCATTACCACTTCTATGTCAAAACTTTAAAAACTTTAAAAATGTTTTTTACGACAAACATTTAAAAACCTCACGAACCTCCCCAGTTCAGGTACTCCCTGCGACGCGTTTTGCCAACGATCTCATTTACGTGGCTTCATCAGGTGGGAGTGTTGGTAAAAGTGTGCACAATTTATAGCCAGCCTCACTCCAATCTTGTCACCTATGGTTTGCATATTGCGTGCACATTCCGTGACGGGCTCTGCAACAGGAGACTCCACGCTGACGGGAGGGATGGGATCTCCGTGCCACACACACGAACTTGTGCAGAACACAACTTCAAGAACAGACAAACAAGAACGGACAGAAAAGAAGCCGGGACTGTCTCACAGCAAATATACCAGCATAACAACAACTGTTTGAGTACTCCATTAAACCGGACTGGTAGCATATCTTAACGATCTCTCTTGCAAATGTTTGCAAAGTGCAATTGTACCAGCAAAATTGGTAAATATGTCTTATTCTATATATTTTGTTCTAGCGGCTCTTAGGTGAAAAGAGCCACATAGATAAGCTGTATAGAAAAATGGGTAATCTTAAGGTAGAACCTATAACTGGGTTATAAGATGTAAAGCACTCTCTCACTTTTGAGACTTGCTCCCAAAAAACCAAAAAACCGTACTTTAAATGTTTTAAACTAATTACCACAGCATAATCGTGAATAAATCTTATTAGATATTATCTACCTCTCCTAAAGGTTTGTACCTATATTTTTGAGACACCCAGTAAATATATTACTTCATTCCTAGCTTCTCTTTGCATATTATGTATCCACAATTACAACAGAAACCAATGTTTTACCATTCATCCCTATTGCAATTTAAGGTATTCCAATCTTCATGACACCCCATGCTGACTATGTAGCCTCAGTTGAGTTGATGTCTTATCATTTTTTATAGTCATTATATTGCAATTGTGCAATACGTTAACTTACTCTGAAGTCACTTGCCATCAAAGATTCGTAAAATACTTACCTTCTGAACTTTTACTTTTGCCAACATGTCTCACCCCAGCTGACATCACATCCTTACTTTTTCGTTCTTATGTTAACATTTAGCAGTAGTTTCACTTGAAATGAGCTTAAATTTTGCACAATATATAACAACAATATATTGCAAGACACATGTGAAAAATTCAAAATAAATAAATATTAAAACTGTTACGCACCTTTAAGTTTTCATCTATATCTCCAAGGCTTATGTTTACATGTTTCATCATCTACCCCTGATGGCTTCCTCAGAAGAAATGGCCACTGTTATGGTCCTACAATTCCCAGTATCATTGTGTCTCAATTTTTTTTACTAATCATCATCCTCAAGCAGCCATGGACTGCAGAAATTCAACCAGATTGTGCAATTTAGTTCTCTAACAAATCTATCCTGAGCTGCACCTGCTGCATCTGACCAATTCCAATTCAAATCCACAAATGAAAATTCCTACATCTAATAACTTGACAGATGTAGACTCATTCAGACAAAATTTTAGTGAAAAGAAAATTTCTCTTTTTTATTTATTTATGTATTTTTTTATTTTTTTGTATTTTTTTCCATTTTTTTTATCATTTTTTTCTTTATATAATTATTTTTCATTTATATAGGTATATTTTTATTTTTTACCATTTATCTAAAATATTAATATTTCTAAGTAATTGAATTAATAATTTATATAGGACCGTTAGTAACTTTCAAAAGAGATACTCTCTTGTGGAAGTGAACGGAAGGGGAGGGCTGCCAGATTAGTGTGGCCTACTGATCTGGACAACTATGGCTACTTTTCTTTTTTTTCTACCCTGCTGAGGAGTGGTCAACCACACAGGGTCCTGGTGCTGACCATATAAACCTACTGGACTGGACAGATATGTCTCTGAGCTTGATTATGGATCCTGATTTTGCTGCACTGGTGGGCTTCTGTGGAGGGAAAATCTTCCGCTGTGTTTTCTTTTTGTTTGTGGGTTGACAGCCCCAAGTGAATAGATCCACAGGATATGTTTATCAGCTGGTGGATAATCCTGAGCAGAAGTCATCGCAGGCACCTGAACTCTTTGCTTCTATTGGCATCGTCAAATTCTACATTGGAGGAAGTCTTCCAGTGTAGATGGCTTCAGCCTTAGTAGTGGGGGAACGGGTCTTTGCCCCATGTCTGCGATTAGGGGGCTGTTTGATATTGTCGGCATTCCCTCTCTCAATAAACATAGTTTCTTTAAACATCCCACTAACCATTTTCTCTCCATAGGTAGTTGGAATGTGAGGACTCTGCACAGAGCTTTTTCTCTTGATGTCCTCACACAAGAATTCCACCGTTATAATTTAGATATTCTCGGCTTGCAAGAGACCAGATGGACAGATAAAGGTCAGATTCTTAAAAATAATCTTAAATTTCTCTTTTCAGGGAGGGACGACAAAAAGCATCACCAAGGCGTGGGTCTGCTTCTCAGCAGACACGCTAGTGATGCTCTTCTAGGATATGAGTGCATTAATAAAAGGTTTCTTACAGCAAAATTTCAGACAAGCGTTAAAGACTTGAATGTTATCTGCTGTTATGCCCCCACTGAGGATGCCGATGAGGATGAGAAGGATAGGTTTTATGAACAACTTCAGGATATTTTGAATTCTGTCAAGAAAGGAGATATTACCCTTGTTCTTGGTGACTTCAATGCCAAAGTTGGTACTGACTCTGACCTTTGGGGAGGAGTAATAGGCCCTTTTGGTATTGGTAGCTGCAATAGCAATGGGCAACGTCTCCTACAGGTAAGTAAACTCAATGGATTCAGAATAACTAACACTTATTACAAACACCGCGACATACATAAGTACACATGGGTTTCACCTGATGGGCTGCATAAGAATATGATTGATTACATATTAATTAACAGCAAATGGACTAGTTCTGTTAGAAATACCAGGGCATATAGGGGAGCTGAAATTGGATCTGACCATTACCTTGTTAAAAGTGTGTTGCAACTTAAACTTAAAAAGTGTTGTGCTAGGGTTAAAAAATTTACTTTTAATACTGAAGCTCTGAAAGATCCAGTTATAGCCAAAGCTTACCATGATAGGTTACTTAGTCATTATGACAGTCATGGTTTGCTTACTACTGAAGTTGAGGAAGAATGGGATCATTTTAAACAGGCTTTTTTGGACACTAACAGTACTCTTTTAGGAAAAAAGGAGCAGAAGAGGCAAAATTATCTGAGTGATAAGGCACTTGAGCTTATTTCGGAAAGAAAGAACTGCAGGAATGCCCTTAATCAATACCCTACTAGTCCTAATAGAAAGCTTTACAGAGACCTTAATAAACTTGTAAAGGATCAGTTAGCTGCTGATAAGAATCTTTGGCTTGATGGTTTGGCTGACAAAGCCGAGGAAGCAGTTAGACAGCACAACAGCAGAGAGCTGTACCAGATAGTTAATGTTTTGTGTGGTAGAAAACGGACAGGCATACAAGGATTGAAGGATAAACAAGGTAAGGTTATTGAAGGGGAGGATTCTGTCATGGCTAGGTGGGCTGAGCATTTCAGTGATGTTCTAAACAATGTAGTTAGTTCTACTCCCATTGTTTGCAATGATGATAGATGCATTGGTGGCTTTAATGTTGGCCCTATAACACAATCTGAAGTTAGTTTGGCTGTTTCTAAACTTAAACTTCATAAATCCCCAGGGGTAGATGAAATTACTACGGAAATGCTTAGAGCTGGGAATGTTTCGGTTACCACTTGGATGACTGAAATTCTGAATCTCTTTTATGATAAAGGCATGGTTCCTAAGGATTTTACCAGAGCTATTGTTATCCCTATTTTCAAAAAAGGTGATCGCAGTTCTTGTGATAACTATAGGGGTATCAGCCTACTCTCTGTTCCAGGTAAAGTTCTTTCCATGATTGTGCTTAATAGAATTAAGAATCTGGTTGACAGGCAATTGCGTGATGAGCAATGTGGATTCAGAAGTGGTAGGGGATGTGTAGATCAGATATTTTCACTTAGGCAGATTCTTGAGAAATGTTTAGAGTTTCAGAAACCTTTGGTTGCTAGCTTTGTTGATTTCAAAAAGGCTTTCGACTCTGTTGATCGTCATAATTTGTGGTTGATTGTGAGATCATATGGTATACCAGACAAGTTAGTTAACATTATGAAAGCTCTCTATAATAACACTGAGTCGTGTGTGAGAGTTGGTAAGGCTTGTAGCAATTGGTTTAGCATTACTTCTGGTGTTCGACAAGGGTGCATTTTGTCTCCTTTTCTCTTTAGCTTGGTTATTGATTATGTTATGCGAAATTCACTTCAAGGGAAAGATTTTGGCCTTAAATGGGCTGGAGATAGGAAAATTTCTGATTTAGATTATGCTGATGATTTAGCCCTTTTGGCAAATGATGTTGATGAGATGAACTCTTTCATTCGAGCCGTTGATGAGACTGGTAGTAGAGTAGGTTTGGTTATAAACAGAGAGAAAACTAAAGTGATGAAAATTGGTCAGGCAGGCTGTGATTCTGTTAATCTGAATGGTTGCAGTCTTGAGCAGGTGTCACAGTTTAATTATCTCGGGAGCTATGTAACAGATAATGGTGATGTGCGGCATGAGATTAACAGATGAATAGGGATTGCTGCTGGGACTTTTAAGAATCTATGGAGAGTGTGGAGAAATAGGCGTATACACCTAAAGACTAAAATTAGACTGTATAATAGTTTGGTTCTTTCTGGGGTTAGTTATGGTAGTGAAACTTGGACACTTTGTAAACAAGATAACAGGAAACTAGATGCTTTTGATTCCAGATGCTTACGCAGTATCTTGGGCATTAGGTGGTTCAACTTTGTAACTAATGATGAGATTAGGAAAAGGAGTTTGCAACCTCCTTTAAGCAGCATATTGTGCAGAGAGAGACTCCGTTGGTTTGGCCATGTTGCCCGTATGAATAATTATAGATTGGCGAATAGGGTTATGAACAGTGTGCCTAAAGGCCTCAGAAAGAAGGGGAGACCTAGGATGCGGTGGGCAGACAATGTCAAGCAGGACCTTGTTAGAATTGGTGTGCAGTGGCCAGATGCAGTAGATGTAGCTCAGGATAGACTTGCTTGGAGAACTAAATTGCACGGTCTGGTTGGACCTCTGTAGCCCATGGCTGCTTGAGGATGATGATGATGATGATGATGATGATGATGATGATGATAGGATAGGTTTAAGATTCTTACTGGTAGGTTCTAAGATATTTTTAAAGTTATATATATAAATATTGTATACTTTTAGTTTATTAAAATAAGATTTTCTTTCTGGTTCGTATTTTTTACAATTAAATATTATGTGTTCTATAGTTTGTTTTACATTACATTTATTGCAGTTTGGAGAATAAATTTTTTTAAATTTATATAAAGTTGAGTTCGTGAGAGCTAAGTTAGCTTTTATTCTGAGTATTATGATTATTTCTCTTTTACTTAAACCATAGTTTGAAAATTTTTCAGTTTTATTTGATAACGATGTGTATTAATTGCTTTGTTGTTATACCAATTCTGTGTTTCAATTAATATTTTAGATTTATTTGATATTTTGTGTAAATAAAATGAAAAGGGGTAGTGATTGTATTATTAAGATATTTTGCATTTTTAACTAATAAATCTACATATTCGTTATGTTTTATATTCACATGAGAGGGTAGCCATTGTAAAGTTATGATATTATTTCTATTTAGGTGATCATATGTCAATGAATAAATATCATTTAAAAAATGGGGAAGTTATTTTTAAATGGGTTTTGTTGAAAGATGTCTAGAATACTTTTACAATCAGTGAAAATGACTATATGTTTATTACTAAATTTCAGGGACCAATTTATTGCAAATATAACTGCTAGAAGTTCTGCAAGAAAAACAGGTTCATTAATCTTAAATTTGAATTGTTGTTCATATTTTTCAATTGGGCAGTATATTGCTCCAGAAGTAATGGTTTTATCAGAATTTAAAGATCCATCTGTATAGATTTGAACAAAGTTATTATATTTTTTATTGATATAATTCTCTGATAATATTTTTATAATAGTTGGATCAAATTGCTTTTTAAAATCAATTCCAGGAATTTTATCAATAATGATTGGAGTTGTTGAAATCCAACATGGGAATTTAGGAATCAAATCTCCACTGAGGTTGTTGTTAAGCATATATAGTAATTATTCTTTTTCATAAAAGTTATATAAGGTTACGTCTTGGAAGTTATTAATAAATTTTTCGATTATAGGGTGTGAACGATTTTTTGCTAATTATTCTAAATATTAAATTTGATAATAAATATTTTTTTTTATTTCAAGTGGTAGAATTGATGTTTCAGCATATATGTTTAAGTTATTTGAAGTTTGAAATTGGCCAAGACAATATTTTAAAATTTTTGTTTGAATTGTTTCTAATTTAATTAGTTTGGTTTTAGAGATTTGATTAATGAGTTCAATTCCATAGGTGCACTTTGGTAATATTATTGAATTAAAAATTAGTAAAAGATTTTTAATGGAACAACCCCATTTTAAACTACCTAAATATCTCATGAAGTTCAATAGTTTAGTGGCTTTATTTTTAGCATTATTGATATATTGATTCCATAGAAGTTTAGAATCTATATGTAATCCTAGGAATTTTATGTTGTCAGTGATATTGATTTCTGTATTATTTAAATTTATTTTTAATTCATCTCTAATTTTAAATCTTTTATGAAAATAGATAATTTTAGTTTTTTTTTAGTTTTTTACCACTATACCAATTCTAACAAGGTCCTGTTGGACATTACCTGCCCACTGCATCCTAGTCTTCTCCTCTTTCTGAAACCTTTAGACACACTATTCATAACCCTATTCACTAACCTATAATTAGCCATACAGGCAACATGGCCAAACTAAAGGAGTCTCTCTCTGCACAATATGCTGCTTAAAGCAGGTTGCCGACTCCTTTGCATAACCTCATCATTACTTACAAAGTTGAACCACCCAAATCCCAAGATACTGCCTAAGCATCTGGAGTCAAAAGCATCAAGTTTCCTGTAATTTTATTTACAAAGCATCCAAGTTTCACTACCATAACTAACTCTAGAAAGAACCAAACTATTATACAGTCTAATTTTAGTCTTTAGGTGTATACTCCTATTTCTCCACACTCTCCATAAATTCTTAAAAGTCCTGACAGCAATCTCTATTCATCTGTTAACCTCATGCCATACATCGCCAGTCTGCTACATAGCTCCCAAGATAATTAAACTGAGACACCTGCTAAAGAGTGGAACTATTCAAATTAACTGAATCACAGCCTGCCTGACCAATTTTCATCACTTAAATTTTCTCTCTGTTTATCACCAAACGTACTCTACTACCAGTCTCATCAACAGCTTGAATGAAAGAGCTCGTCTCATCAACATCATTTGCCAAAAGGGCTAAATCATCAGCATAATCTAAATCATAAATTTTCATATCTCCAGTCCATTTAAAGCCAAAATCTTTCCCTTGAAATGAATATCGCATAACATAATCAATAACCAAGCTAAAGAGAAAAGGAGACAAAATGCACCCTTGTCGAACACCAGAAGTAATGCTAAACTAATTGCTACAAGCCTTACCAACTCTCACACATGACTCAGTGTTATTATAGAGAGCTTTCTTTAAGTTAACTAACTTGTCTGGTATACCATATGAGCTCACAATCAACCACAAATTATGACAATCAACAGAGTCAAAAGCCTTTTTGAAATCAACAAAGCTAGCAAACAAAGGTTTCTGAAACTCTAAACATTTCTCAAGAATCTGCCTAAGTGAAAAAAATCTGATCTAAACATCCTCCTACCACTTCTGAATCCACACTGTTCATCATGCAATTGTCCGTCAACCAGATTCTTAATTCTATTAAGCACAATCATGCGAAGAACTTTACCTGGAACAGAATACAGGCTGATACCCCTATAGTTATCACAAGAGTAGTTATCATTTTTTTTTTTTTTTTGCTAGGGATAATAATAGCTCTGGTAAAATCCTTAGGAACAATGCCTTTATCATGAAATGTATTCAAAATTTCAGTCATCCATGTGGTAACATATAATAACCATCATAAACAGTTTTGAAATTTTGCCCCCACTATACCCCCCTGATAAATGGGGAGGCACAGATATTCACAGGGGTTCGACTTTAAGGAGTAATACCCCAAATTAAAATGTGATGTCTGCAATATCATGGGCTACCTCAAACATTACACCAAAAGGGAGAAAAAATGTGGTTGATATTTATGAGTCGTATATCAAATGAAAGTTTTTGAAAGTATATGTTTTAGTGACAATATATATATATAAATAAATTAAAAAAATTCCTATCTTCCTATATGGGCCTAAAATGTAGAAAATAAACCTAAAGCATATTGATGGTGCATTCAGTTACTGAGTTCATATTGACTTCAGAGAAAGGGTGCCGATTTACCTTCACAACAAGATTGCTGGCACCCTATCTTTCCCAGCTGGGTCAGCATTGAGATTCATCTTCGCAAAAACTCCCCGCCCTGCCCACAATCAGTAGGGGGGACACTGATGGGCTTGAAAAGGCCGCCGTCTGTCGGATGGGATATTAAGCCATGGATCTGTGTGCAGGAGAGCCATACCCTGTGCATGTTAAATAACATGCTGGATGGCCTTGACAGGAGACTACCATCTGTTTCCTAAGAGCTGTTCCAGTGAATCCCCTCTCACAACCTTCTCTGAGCCTTTAGGGTTGTTGTGACCTGGCCATTTAGCCCATTTTGTGCAAAAAAGTGCTGCTCAGAGATAAAACAACCAAATCCAACCCTATCTTCTTTTGAAGTGATTACAGACTGAGTGACTGATAGCACCATTGATGAGCAAGAGAAGGATGGGTTTTACGGACAACTTCAGGATATTTTGAATTCTGTCAAGAAAGTAGATATTAGTAGGCAACTTCAGTACCAAAGTTAGTACTGACTTTAACTCTTGGGGAGGGGTCCCTTTGGTATTGGTAGCTGCAATGGCAATGGGCAATGTCTCCTACAGGTAAGTCAACTTGATGGTTTGAGAATAAGTAATGCATATTGCAAACACTGCAACATACATAAGAATACATGGGTTTCACCAGATGGGCTGCATAAGAATATGATTGATTATATATTAATTAAC